>VYZS01082709.1:16118-31028 GCA_013400695.1 Neodrepanis coruscans | reverse complement strand
AATCTCCCTCTTCAACTGATCTATCTTCACAATCTTACTAACGGGAACTGCAACCTTTCTAACCGAAGCATACACCCTATTTATACTTCCAATAACTCAACAGGGAATAACCCACATCACATACCTACAAAACTCAAGCACACGAGAACATCTACTAATAGCCCTTCCCTTACTTCCATCTCTCCTTCTAATCCTAAAACCTGAACTAGCCTCAGGAACCCTCTCATGCAAACATAGTTTTAAGCCAAAGATTAGGCTGTTATCCTGAAAATAGAAGTTAAACTCTTCTTGTTTGCTAAGGGGGGTTTAACCAACAAGAACTTCTAATTCCTGTATCTGGGCTTAAACTCCCAGCTCCCTTGCTTTTAAAGGATAACAGCAATCCACTGGTCTTAGAAGCCATCCATCTTGGTGCAAGTCCAAGTAAAAGCAATGAACCTCCCGCTCATCCTCAACATTTCCATGCTCACCACCTTACTCATTACTATTACCCCAATCATTTTTCCCCTCCTATTCAAAAGCCTCAAATACTCCCCTACCACTATCACACAAACTGTAAAAATCTCATTTTTCACAAGTCTAATCCCAATAACTCTTTTTCTGCATTCAGGTATAGAAAGCGTCTCTTCTCACTGGGAATGAAAATTCATCATAAACTTTAAAATCCCCTTCAGCTTTAAAATCGACCAATACTCACTTACATTCTTTCCAATTGCTCTGTTCATTACATGATCTATCCTTCAATTTGCCTCATGATATATATCCTCAGAACCCTACATCACAAAATTCTTTTACTATCTACTAATTTTCCTCGCCACCATATTAACATTAACTATTCCCAACAACATATTTATCCTTTTTACTGGCTGAGAGGGAGTCGGAATTATATCCTTCCTACTAATTGGCTGATGACATGGCCGGGCTGATGCCAAGACCGCCGGTTTACAAACCGTCCTCTATAACCGCATTGGAAATATTGGTCTTATTCTCTACATAGCCTGATTAACCTCTATAACAAACAGCTGAGAAATCCACCAACTTCACCTGCTGGAGCAAGCCCCCCTTCTCCCCATACTGGGCCTAATTCTAGCCACCACAGGAAAATCCTCCTAGTTTAGCCTCCACCCATGACTCCTTGCTGCCATAGAAGGCCCCACACCAGTCTCTGCCCTCCTCTACTCTAGGACAATAGTAGTAGCTTTCTATCTTTCTACTTATGCTCACTCATCCTCTGCTCGCCACCAACCAAACAGCCCTCTCTCTATATCTATGCCTAGGAGCTCTCTCCACAATACTCACTGCTACATGTACTCTAACCCAAAATGATATCAAAAAAAATTATTGCCTTTTCCACATCAAGCCAACTAGGCCTGATGATAGTTACAATCAGATTAAATCTCCCCCAATTAGCCTTTCTCCACATCTCAACTCATGCGTTTTTCAAAGCAATACTGTTCCTATTTTCAGGATCCATCATCCACAATCTCAATGGAGAGCAGGACATTCAAAAATAGGAGGCCTTCAAAAAACACTCCCCCTAACCACTTTCTGCCTGACTATTGGCAACCTAGCACTCATGGGAACCCCATTTCTAGCAGGATTCTACTCTAAAGACACAATCACTGAAAGCTTGAACACATCCTACTTAAACAACTGAGCCCTTTTACTTACTCTCCTCGCCACCTTATTTACTGAGACCTACAGCCTACGTATGACACTTCTTGTCCAAACAGACTTCATCCAAATATCCCCTGTCACCCCCATCAATGAAAACAACCCATCAATTATCAACCCCATTACTCGCCTTGCTCTAGGAAGCATCATAGCCGGCCTTCTCCTTACATCATTTATTCTTCCCACAGGAAATCCTCCCATAACCATACCAACCTTAACAAAAACTACAGCCATTCTTGTCACAATCCTAGGCATTATCACAGCCTTGGAAGTATCAAAAATAGCCCACTCCTTCACCAAGCCTAAACAAACTACCTTCTCAAACTTTTCATCCACCCTAGGTTATTTCAACCCCCTAACACACCGTCTTGCCTCCATAAACCTCCTAAATAATGGACAAAAAAATTGCCTCACACCTAATCGACCTGTCTTGATACAAAAAAATAGGTCCCGAAGGCCTAGTAGTCATTCAATTCAAAGCATCCAAAACTTCAACCACCCTCCACACCGGGGTAATAAAAGCTTATTTAGGGTCATTCATCCTATCTACCCTAATTATAATCTTATCAATACATAGACTTTATCCAATGGCCCTCAATCTACAGAAACATCACTCCCTCTTAAAAATAGTCAACAATTCTCTAATTGATTTACCAACCCCATCAAACATCTCCGCATGATGAAATTTTGGCTCCCTCCTAGGAATCTGCCTCATTACACAAATCATCACAGGCATTTTACTAGCAACCCGTTATATGGCAGACACAACCCTAGCCTTCACATCCGTCACTCACACATGCCGAAACGTACAATTCGGCTGACTAATTCGCAACCTTCATGCAAACAGAGCCTCTTTCTTCTTTATCTGCATCTACCTCCATATCAGATGCAGACTGTACTGCGGTTCCTACCTCTACAAAGAAACATGAAATACAGGAGTTGTCCTCCTTCTCACACTCATAGCAACTGCATTCATTGGATATGTACTCCCATGAGGTCAAATATCCTTCTGAGGGGCCACAGTTATTACTTAACCTATTCTCAGCCATTCCGTGTATCGGCCAAACACTCGTAGAATGGGCTTGAGGTGGCTTCTCAGTAGACAACCCTACTCTCACTCGATTTTTCACTTTACACTTCCTCCTCCCCTTTATCATTGCAGGTCTTACATTCATCTACCTTACCTTCCTCCATGAAACAGATTCAAACAACCCTCTAGAAATCCAATCAAACTGCGACAAAATTCCATTTCATCCTTACTTTTCAATAAAAGATGTCTTGGGGTTTATACTAATACTCATCCCACTGACAAGCTTAGCCCTATTCTCACTTTAGGTAGAGCTGGATTCTTTTTCCTTGTGCCAAAATTTACAGTATGGGAGTTTCCATTTCCCCTCTCAAAGAACAAAGAGTTTTGGAAGAGTAAAACAACTAGGACTGGAAAGAAGGAGTGAACATTAAGTACTTCTTTCTTTTCATTAATTAACCTGTGTTTTTATTCTCCAGAATTAAATAACTCCTTTGTTCAGCCAGTAGGGAAATTATTTTTTTGGAATTCAAGAGGGTGTTGTTCAGTCTCAAGAAAAAAAATAATTTCATTGACAAAGAGAAATCTCCTGATTTTTCACTGGAAGAAGTATAACTTGCTACTTCAGGTACATGGAGAATCTATTTCTATCTCTACTTGATAAATCTTCTTGAGCTAATGGGATAACTTCTAAAGTCTTTTTCTGACAAATAATATTCTCTTTTTTGCTGCTATTATTGTCAAAGTGAATTTTCCTTCAAGAAGAAACATGTCACCTTTGCTGACAAATTAGCAAGTTCTCTAACATACAGCTTTAGCAAAATGAGTTTGAAATGTCATATCAGGTTTACAAAAAAAAAATAATAAAAAAAACAACTAATGGGTCTGAAGGAAAAATAGTATGTTAGCTGATGACTTTTGCATAAAAATTGAAAAGGTGATTTTGACAGAACATCCTTTTTTTTTTTTTTTTTTTTAAATAAACAAAACCAACCACAAAAAAACCACCACAAAACTCCCTCAAAAAACCCAAATAACCTGGGGAAGAATTATTTTTTAAATTAAAGCTAAGTTATTTTTAAATAAAAAATATAATATAAGATACTTTAAATTATAGAAGAAGGGACCCTTATTTAATACATGTAATCTGAGGTGTTGTGACACTGATTGTCTCAGGGTGTGAGCGCCTAATACTAAGAACGTAAAATCAGTGACTTTTTTAATATTCCATATGTATTTTTGAGGTAACATGTACTAAAATCTGAAGGTTTGATTTTTTCCCTAGGGAAAAAAAAAAAAAAAAGCTGAAGAAATGAACTTGAGAAAGATAAAAAGACCTGGTACAGCATATTCACGTAATTTAGTTTTATTGAAAAGGAAAGCTGCTGTATGTTTTACCAACAGGGATTTCTGAGAAACCTTGGTAATTCAGTTCAGGAAATTACATTGCTACTACAACCAATTGTCTACAGACTGTGGAGACACTGATCTTTGCAAACAGCAAGACATCAATATTTGACACATTATTCAACAAATGTCAAAAAATTACAAATATAACCAACAATTATCAAATTAGTTCAAATAGCATCGTCATGTCAAAGTTGGGGTCTAATTTGTCTGTGTATAAAAGTAGAGTTTATTGAATCCCAAAGAAAGCTGGAAATCTTTACATGCAGATGTTCTTCATCAGTGGAAGAACAAGTCAGTATAATTGCTACTTTCATCCTAGTAAAGCCCCTCATTTGCTATTATACTTTACTAAGTTCATTCAATAATACTAACAGGCAAAATTCTATTTCAAAAGTATGACACATAGTAACGCTAAACTCCCTTCTAGAACTTGTAAAAATCTGAAAATGATAATGATAATAATAAAACTATAAATAATAGATTTTCTTTTAACCCTACAAAACATTAGCCAGAAAAAGGAAAATCGATAAAAATCAGATAGAAAAAAATGCAGTTCTCTGCAACTGAAATTGAATTAAGCCAAATTTAAAGTAATTTGTTTCTGTTGGTTGATTTCAGACTATTAGTTGAAATTCTTACCAGGCCTAAGGAGTAAGAATATGTGAGAGAAACAACCCAGCATACACTAAGACCAGAGAAGAAGGAGGGTAGGGGGTGTTCGAGGTACCAAAGAAGAGATTCCCCTACAGACCGTGGTTTAAGATCACGGAGAAGCAGGCTGTTCCCCTGCAGTCCATGGATATCTACTCTGGAGCAGAGATCCACCTACAACCTCTGGATGGCCCCATACTAGATCAGGTGGATATCAAAGAAGGCTGTGACTCTATGAGAATCCCACACTGGAACAGGATCCTGACAGGACCTGTGAACCCATGGAGAGAGATATCCAAACTGTATCAGATTTTCTGGCAGGACCCCATGGGGGACCCTTGCTGAAGCAGTCTTCCTGTGGTCCATGGAAGGGACCCAAGCTGGAGCAGTTCATGAAATGCAGCCTGTTGGAAGGATTTACGTTGGAGAAGTTCGTGGAGGACTGTCACCTGTGGGATGGACCTCATGTTGGAGCAGGGGAAGAGTATGAGGAATCCTTACCCTGAGGAGGAAGGAGCAACAGAGACAACATATGATGAACTGACTGCATACCCCTTTCCCTGTTCCCCTGAGCTTCTGGATTAAGACGCAGAGAACTCAAGAGTAAAGATAAACCAGGGAAGAAGAGAGGAGGGAGGGAAAAGTTTTTATTGCTTAATACCCTACCTTGACCCATAAGACTTTTTATATTTTTGCTGTCCTGTCCAGCCAAGGAAGGGGTGACATCTTATCTTCGATGAGCACCTGATGTCAGCCATGGTCAACCCACCACAGGCTTACATCATATTCAAGACATATAGAGGGCAGGCAGACAGGTTGCATGTTTTTTAGGAGTAATGGTTGAACCTTACATTTACTAAAATAGTTCTAAATTCCCATGTTTGAAAAACTTAATCCTGCTCTGTGTGTTAGCTTTCTGCATTGTTTGGATTGTGTAAATGATTTACATTAACAAGTTCTCTTTGTTGCCAAAAATATTTTGAAACATTCTGTACCAAATGCTATATATTACATATAAACATGCAGTGGAATCAGTGAAACTAGTGTCCTTTGAGGAACTCCATAATCAATGGTTCTAAGAAGTAAATGCAGTCCAACATCTAATCTCATATTGATATTTCAATATACAAAGTGACTGCTTTTAACACTTCATGTACAGTGAAGTCCATCTAAATTATATAACAGAGGAATAATTTAGGTTGAAAAGGATTTTTGAAGGTCACCTGGTCAAGATTTCTCTGAATGATAGCCTTGTCCTCCAGGCAATAAGCAATTCCCTGATTTGATGTAAGAGAGCCTATTCCTTCCCATCCATTCAGGTTCCTAATGAAGACATGACATACTTGTGACTTCAGTAACAATTACATAGGAAACCCAGAAATTGTCTGCTACTATTGGAATTACAAGGAGTTAATCAGTAGACATTGAACCACATGGTCCAGATGGTTCTACTCAGCTAAAAGACCATGACTCCAGTTTTTGTGCTTCAGTTTGGCCTCAAATATGCAATGGTAGAAAATGTTGAAAGCTCCAATCCACTACTCCTTTTACCTTCCTTCTATTTTTCTCCCCAGTCTATAGGAGAGAGGAATAAGAGAGAGTCAGGATGTTTGGCTGCTGCCTGGGTTCAACTCACTTGTCTCAGTTTGAAGTGGCAAAAGGGTTAATTAACCACTACTTGGACGAGAGCTCATTAGAGGGAATGCAACAAGATTTATTAGGTTTAAAAAGAGAAATATGATATATATGTATGAATGGTCCCAGCCATGCCTCTCCCACACTGAAGACCACACTCTCAACACTCAACCCCAAGAAACCCAAAAAATACCGTGGACCCAGCCAAAAAAAACACCACCACCACCATCACCACCCCCCCCACAAACACAAAACAATTATTGAAAACTGTGACACTGAGAAAGGATTCAGCTGTGGGGCAAAATGCAGAGGGCTCACCCAAGACAGAGTCCTGTTGGAGAGACGCCAGGGAGGGCAGCCAAGGTGCAAAGGAATTCAGGGATGCTGGGATGCAGAGACACGGTGAGAGATGACCCTCCATCAGGATGAGAAGGCCCTGAGTTCTACTCAGGGCACTGGGACCGCCTCCGGCACAGCAAAACCACTTCTCTCAGGACCACCCAGGAGAAGAAGAGAGTGGACCTCGACCCCGCAGAACTTTTTAAAAGACTCCTGAGTCCCACCCTACACCATCCTGACTCTCCCATTAGGAAGTGGCTCCAAGATTCCAATCCTATCAGACTTCCCCTGGTTTATGTCATCAACATGGCAGCCTCCATGCTGACACACATGGCCAGGGACCCCTGTGGCTGCACAGTCACCTTGCTAGCCCCACAGCCCAGGCAACCAGGAAGTAGATGTGCCATGCAGGGCCACCTCCCCTCGCCACAGCGGGTGCCACAAGCGCAGCATTGCTCATGGTGGCTTGGCTGCCTGACCCCCACACATGCCAGGTGGGGCCGCCACCCTGCTGTTGTTGTGCCACAACACCCGCCCCGCCGCTGCCAGTGGCAGCAGCCTGGGACAGGGTCCCGCAGCCTAGAACTCCCAGGGCCAGTGCTCCCAGCAGCCGGAACCATCATTGTGGGTCTGTGCCCAGCAGTGCCATTGGCTCAGCCATCTCTCCTAAACTCACTCCAGGAATAGAGGGAAAGAAAAAAAAAAAAAATACAACCACACAAACAACAATGAAAAGGATTCAACACAGTTACACATTACAGGCACTTCCTGGACACTTAAACCATGACACCACAACACTATCTTACTAGCACGAGTAACTGTTGCTTGAAAAGGCAAATAACAAAACCACAAATATCCATGTTTTTCTCCTTATTTCCTTAAGCTTTTAGTTCTGAAGCATGATATCAGATGGTATAGGATATCCTAGGACAGAAATGCAATCTACATATGGAATAACTTGTTTCAAGTATACCGTGTCTTGTATTTCTATCAGTTTGTATTAAAAAATGGTCAAGTTAAAAAGGTTTCTGGAGCTAGCTGTTATCTGATGAAAATATTGGTCTGAGAAAAAGTGCAGATGGTTGAAGCCCTTCTTGTATTCATTAGCCACATAAATAAAAACTAATTAGAAGCAGAAACTAATGCTCTATAGAGTAGATGGTAAATTAGATAAGTCTGGTTCAGCATGTGTAAAACTGAGTTTAACAGATCAAGTCCTTTTATCAGGTCCATAATAAAAATATGATTTATTCAACAATGAATAAGGTTTATCAGCATAAACCTTTTACACATATTTTGAAGAATGAGTTTATTTATCTTTAAAATAATATCCTGAGAGGAAGAAAGGTATTAAGAAGATTAAAAAAAAATGCTTGTGGCTACCTTATAGAAATAACTTGATATATTAGGACTCTTCATACTGAAAATGAGATTGCTCTGAGGCAGGATGTATGCTGGATTTCTCTAAAGACTTGAGTACAAGATTATACCTTGAAGAAGGTACAAAAGGATAGACAAGAACTAGAGGCAATCAAAAGGTTCAAAACAGGAAAGAATGAAATGTCTCTTCATGAAAAAGAGTAGCAAATGTATGTTCTTGCCAAAGGACATTGCTGATACAAAGTTGTCGTGGATGTCCTCTTAGAGATTTTTTTCTTCTTAAGGCACCTAAGTTACCATGTATAAAGTGTAAGGTATAAAATTCATTACTTGAGACTTCCCTGCCAATAAGGCAATGATGGAATGGAAATTACTGAAGCAAAAATATGATGTTTCTGCCATAGTGACAGGATGATGGGATAACAGTCTGTGAACAGAGTGCCAGCTAGTGTGACAAGAACGGTCATTTGGACTAATCACATGAGGAAGAAGTCCTGAAGGGAAAACTCACCTTTCATATACCTCTCTATTCAGACCATGGCACCAATGTACTGTGTGATGCCAGGAGAGGCCAGCCTTAAGAAGTGCCAGGCCCTGCAGATCTCAAGAGCTCTGACATCTGTGGTCCAAGGAGAAATAACAATGCACAATCCTACATGATGCCTGCCAAGGTCAGAGGGTACATTTGCAAGGATCCACAAGTGATTGTTGCTTGGGCAGTGCTGTCAAACAATACTTGTGTTGCATGTATGTAATGAGTAAAGGTGATGGGGAATCATCCCCTTCTTTGCTGGAAACTTTTATTCATATAAACTATACCAATTCTGGGTATATTTACTGTGGGGAGACAAAGGGAAAGAAAAAGAAGAATCAAGGTGATGTAGGAAGAACCAACATGATATGAAGGGGAAAAGAAGAGGTTGTTTTTGTATAATCCTGATAAGTCTTCTGGACTTGAGCTATGTGCCTGACCACAACTGCCTGCCCTGTCTTATATGCGGATATACTCTGACCTATAACCAGAAGCAGGAGCAGACAGACATATAGACAGACCTAAATTCTACCAGATTCAGCTCTCCTCAGTGATGTAAACAGCCGTAAAAGTGGTTTGGTTTGAAGGAAAAAATTACTGAACAGAAAAAAATGACTGCTGACAAAGAAATTGCCTGCCAGCCTGGGAACAAGAACTGGGAACCAGAAACATCCTTGAAAAGTGCAGCTGGCATCTTTGAAGTACTATTGGGTACCTAGTGATCACAGACATCCTGAGATACCATTACATATAAATCCAAGGATGTAATGGCAACTTATCACCTGAAAAAGTTGGAACAGTCTGGGAAAACAAAATTGGTCAAAAGCACAGAATGCTTCATCATCCCCTGATTTTTACAGGTGAAAAATAGACATGAATGGCATCTATTAGGTTTTCAAAGTGCTCTAAGGCCTCTTATGTCTCTATGATACAAAAAATTATTTAATTTTATCAAAAACGTGAGGTCTCTCTTTGAACTTCCCATGTTGCACATACTTTCCTTTCCCAGAAAGGATGAATTCTCCACATAAGCAAGGTCTTGAATTCTGGGCACACCTGTCTAAGTCTAGACCCAGTGATGCAGATCATCTTTGAAGTGAAACACTGCCTGCTACTTTAGTGGTTCCCCCTTTGTGCCCACATCTGAGGTTGATAGCTTTTTCCCCTACATCTACAATGGTCAAACACCTTCAGGGATCAGTTTGTTTTCAACTTAGGGATAGTTTGGCCCTTTCTGAAACCTCTGTGATTTGCTTGATACTAGTGTTATATATACATCCATAGAAATAATCTATTACAATTATATCTGCTCTTATATTGTTGATAAGTTGCTTCACAAATGGTGTATACCTATTTGGTTGTTGCTGTTACCATTTGTTGCTATATTATTGATTTCTGCAATTATTGACTGCTGCCATATTGTTAAGTGATACAACATTACCAATTGCTGATAATAATTTTTATAGCTTGACATATTTAAATATGTGTATATATTTTTTCAGGGAAAAAAGATCTTTCTTGAATTTCTTGCCCTTTTTTATGATGTCATAACCAGCTTGAGCAAGCATGTTATCGGCAATTTTGTTATTGGTGGGTAATTCTTCATGCATATTTCATAAGCCTGATGCTGTAGTGGGCTTTTTCTGTAGTCATGGTGGTGTCATAACTAAGAACAGCTGGCAGGTAGGAGCAAAATCTCAGTATGGACCTATAGTAGGATGCATTGTACCAGCAGCAAAATGGCTACATTTTGTGTACTGACTCCTTGTGCTTGTACAAGACAATCTGTATATCTTTTAAAATGATATATCTACAATGCAGGAACAATGAGTACTGCCCTTGTACAATCCAAGAATTACTGTGTGACTGGGGCAGGAGGCATAGATATAGCATCACGTGTATCATGGTTAAAACTGCAATATTTTGATATCAGTGGGCATCTGTTGTGCAATCCATTGCACAACATTCACAGTATCAAAGGAGTTAAACAATTTGTCGCATGTGTAGAACTATAACTATATGTAGAACTATTTAATCACATCTCTATAGAAAAATCCTGCAGAAAATAGTTCACATTATAAGGGTATGAACTTTTAGGTTTTTTTACTGCACCATCTAACTTCATAACCTCATTAATTTTTATAAGACAAACAGATGTAGTCACTGTCAGGCAACTATGTTTCACAGAAAACATGAAAACATTGCACTTTGAAAAACCTTTAATTTCCCAGAAAAGCTATGCAAAGCCAAACTTCAGCTGATTAGTTTTCTTCACTGAATGCCAGTTGCTACTGTTTTGCTTCCCCCCCCCCCCAATTTTTAATACTCAGCTTACTAAATACAGCAGGTGTCACCATAAAAGGATTTGTAAGGTTTATTTTTTAAACACAGGGTTTTTTTCTGAATCCATGCTTCACAACTGTTTGAAATTACTGCTTCAACATTCATCCAATGCTATGGCCTCCTAGAGTAAGGACCTTTCCAATTAAAAGAAAGGTAAGGACTGAAAGTTTTATCATAAAACTGTTCAATACTATCTAGAAATTATATGAATAACCCTGGACCATTCTTTTGGTTGTATTCTGCTAACACATGTACAAAGAGAGCTGGAAAATACTCTTTATTCTTATTACAAAAACATATTCTGATTTATATCTTGTAGCTGCAGGAATCGTAAATGTGTAATGAAGTTATATTATTATTGTTGTCATGACAATCTATTGTTGCACAGACTAGACACCCATTTTACTTTTATATGTTTTCAGTCTGAATTTGTGAAATACATGGTTATAAAATAGTCATTAGCTTTTCCAAAAAGAATAATAGTTAATTTTTTTTATGAATACACATTTAATATTTCCGATGTCTCAATACTATGGAGGAAGACAAGTAATATTTTCTCTTTTGCACATATTACACATTTCGGTGCAGTGAAAAGGAAGAATAGCAGAATACAGGTGGACAAAACCTGGCAAATATTTACTCTCCAAAATTACAAAGGTCCCTGGATAAATAAACTACTTTTGCTCACATTAAGAAACAACAACAATAAAACCTGAATAAGCATAGCTATGTCACTGTATCAGATTGCTTACACTGCATGTTGAATTGCAAAAAAAACCCTATACAAAAAATTCTGAGAACCAAAGACCAAGACTTGGATTCTTCAGTAGTTCAAATGTTAGGCCACTACTGGAATGTAAAATGTCATTAAATCTGCATTAAATAGTCCAATTTTATAAAATAGTCAGATTCAGTTCCTAAGTTGGACAAGTTTGATTTATTTGTATTTGGTTAAACAATAACTTCTGTAGGAGAGGAGCATGACATTATTAAAATTTATGTTCCTTTTCAGAAGATTGTGAGTAGTAATACATTTAAAACCTAAATAAAAAGGAAAAGAAATTAACTTCCCATTAATTAAGCTTTCATGTAGACAAAAAACTATAATATAGAGACAACCCTTTAAATTATTAGAATATTGTAACTCAAAAGAAATAGGACTATCAGAGATGTACAAAAATACTCACACTAATTCTTACAGTATGTCACTTCATTTCATAGGTGTGTAATAAAACAAGTATTGTTAATATCATCAGAGTCAAAATACCCAAATGTAGGCAATTCTAATTAAAAAGGAGATTACTTGTGATGGAAGGAAAAAAAATTTCAAAATTAACACACCAGTGCTTTGCCTATCTATCTAGTTATCTTTTTTTATTTTTTTCTTCAAAGTTTGTCTGAATGTTAAAAACACATTAAAGACAAAGTTTAATTTGGCCATGGAACTATCAAATGTCTTTCACAGTTAAATTTCTTGTAGGACGCTATAGCACATTGCATTTATATAGCTCTAGCATGATATGCCCACTTTTGTTTCAGCTTTGCCCACCACTTCTGTATATGCCAGCCAGCTATAATAACCAAAGTAGCGATAATTATAATGAAGGGAATGTTACCCTACCATGTATCTGACATTAAAAATATTTCACTCATAATTTGACTTTTCTTTTACTTGTTCAAGTGTTTTAAGCAGCCTTTTTTCCAGAACTGTTTGTAACAAAAACACAGGAGGAGAGGAAAAGCAAAAGGGAAAAAGAAAAAAGAAAACTGGAAATAAAAAAGGCAAAATAAAGAATAGCAAAGAAAAACATAAAATAAAATAACAGAGTTGAAATGTCTGGGACTTATCATCCCACTTAAAAAAATGAGTTAAAAAAAAGTCTGTGTAAAAAACAAAAGCCATGCTTTAAGCAATTCTTGTATGAAATAATAAATTTTAACTCACTTGAATTTACTTATTTTTTTAAGTTTTAATATTAGTTGCTTTTCTCTAAAGTGATACTATTTTCAATCAGCATTTTATGGTTTATGAGCCAGGTGTTACCAATTAGTCACTCATCAAAACTGTCATAATAAAAACCAAAAGAAAATTAACCTCAGCAATTGAAACAAAGACAAATCATTGGTAATCGGTGGTAATCAGGTAACATATTTCTACACTTTGCATTATCAAAAGCAGATGTATAGTGCATTTAGGCCATTAAAACACATTTTAAGAGTTTTAATAACTTCCAGTTATGTCAGAGGTACAGATAATATTTATAATACATGAATAAGTCGAGAAAGAGATACAGATTACTTATCAAAAAAATGGTAGCAGGCTTATTGGGTTTCTGTGGTTAGGTTTTGGTAGCGGCAGGGGTGCTATAGGAGAGGCTTCTTTGAGAAGCTGCTGGAAGCTTCCCCCATGTCCAGCAGAGCCAATGACAGCTGGCTCCAGGCCGGACCCACTGCTGGACAAGGCCAGGCCAATCAGAAGTGACAGGAACACCTCTGTGACAACATATTTAAGAAGGAAGGAAAAAAGTTAAGGGTTAGATAAAGATGGGAACCAGAGGAGAGCAGAGTGAGAACATGTGAAACAACAGTGCAGACACCAAGGTCAGTGAAGAAGGAGGGGGAGAAGGTGCTCCAGGCCCTGGAGCTGAGGTTCCCCTGCAGCCTGTGGTGAAGAACATGGTGGAGCAGCTGTGCCCCTGCAGCCCATGGAGGACCACAGGATTTCAGAGATCCACCTGCAGCCTGTGGAGGAGCCCATGCTGGAGCAGGTGGATACTGGAAGGAGGCTGTGACCCCGTGGGAGGCCCATGTTGGAACAGGGTCATGGCAGGGACCAGTTGACCTGTGGAGACAGGATTTCGTGCACGATTTCCTGGTAGGACGTATGGCCTGTGAGGGACCCATGCTGGAGCAGCTTGTGCCTGAAGGACTGCACCTTGTGGAGAAGTGACTCATGTGGCAGCAATGTCTGAAGAACTCTTGCTCATGGGAAGGACTCACACTGAAGCAGTTAGTGAAGGACTGTCTCCTGTGGGAGGGATCCCACGGAAAGCAGGGGAAGGACTCCTCTCTCTCTGCAGCGGCAGAAATGACAACCAACCGTAACCCCTATTCCCATCTCCCTGCACCACTTGGGAGGAGGAGGCAGAACTTGGAAAGAGAGAGGAGTGGAGGGAAGGCATCTATAAGGTTTATTTTTCTTCCTATTCTCAAAATGTAATTCTCTTAGTAATAAATTTAATTAATATGCCCACTTGGAGTCTGTTTTGCCTGTGACGGTGATCAGTCAGAGATCTCTTATGGTCCTTATCTTAACTCAGGAACCAAAATGGTTACATTTTGCCTTCTCTGTCCAGTTTCAGAGGGGAGTGAGATAACGGCTTTAGTGCGTATCTGGTGTCCAGCCAGGGTCAAACCACTACAAAGAGGAAGGAGAAACAGATAAGCACTAAACATAAAATTATAGAATCATTAGGTTGGAAAAGGCTTTTAAGATCAGCAAGAACAACTCTTAATACAGCACTGCCAAGTCCACCCGTATACCAAGATCATCACATCTACATATCTTTTAAATATCTCCAGGGATTGAGGTCAAATTAGTGAGAGATGCCTCTGCCTGATTTAAGGTGTAAATAAGACAATATGCTGAAGTAAATAATACAGATTTTATTTAACAATGAATGTGACATAGAGAGATAGAAAAAAATATAAAAGAGAGGAGAGGGAGAGATGAAGATAGTCACCATCAGTGGTAGTGTCTCAGTTTGAGAAAATTTGAGGAGATGGAGATATTGGACAGAAGTTTCTTCCCTTGGATTCAATACCCCGGGTTTTCTCCAATACTGAGAGAGAGAGACCAAAAATGCCCAAATGTAAATGAAAGAATAACTCTTTACTAAACAACAACAACAAAAAAAAA
>VYZS01082709.1:0-16052 GCA_013400695.1 Neodrepanis coruscans | reverse complement strand
AAAAAAACAGAATATCATCCCGCCCCCCCCCCAAAAAAAAAAAACAAAAAACCAACAACCCCACTCTCTCTGAATTGGTTGCAGAATAGAACCTGGAAGGAGTTTTTTGTTTGGAAAAGAAGTTGGGTCTGTCTGAAATAGAGCCCATTTCCCCATGGCAGTCCTTGCAATGCTATTCTTTGTATTGGTAACTACAAGGATGTTGACAACATACCAATGTTTTGACTACTGCTGAGCACAGTATCAACACTGTAACATTTCTTCCCCAATCCAGGGCAAGACTCTGGGAAGGGACACAAGTAGGCCAGCTGACCCAAACTGACCAAAGGGGTATCCCATACCACATGACGTCAGCTCAGATACAAAAGCTAAGGAAAGGAGCAGGGAGACATGACTGTTGATGAGAAGTAGAGAATAAACCATGTTATTTTTGGCTTAGCTTTTGCATGCGCAAACTTTGCTTTTGCTTCTAGAAAACTGCCTTGTCCCAAACCACAGATTGTTTTCCATCTTATTCTCTTCCCTCTACCTAGGTGGGAAGGTGAGAGATAGAGCAACTGGGCAGGCACTTGGTATCCAGCCAAGGTCCAACCTGTTACCCGGGATCCTATACACCTAGAAAAAGGCCATATAGCTTCTGATGGAAGGTCATATGATCATGCTAGAACTCGAGTGGCACCGTGCTGGGTGGGGCCAAGTATATGGGTTTCCCAGTTTTCTCTTGTTACAGCAGCAGGGAATGGCAGCGAGAGCCTCTCTCCCTCCCTGGGATGCGGCGGAAGCGGCATCACAGGATGAACCTCTCCGAGCAGCACAGGTCTCCAAGTGGCATGGATGCAAGGAAGAGTTACTGGGTTCATTGTAGGATGGGAGGAACTTCTCCAAGCATTGTGGCAACTTTCTGCGGATCTATTCCCAGGAATGAGAGAGGGAGACAAAAAANTCCAAGATATTTATGAAGATGTTGAAGTGCACAGGACCCAAGATCCATCCCTAAAGAACCTCACTAGTGACAGGTCACCAGTTTGATGTTATCCCATTTACTATTACCCTTTATTTTAACCTGTGAACCAATTGCTAACCCATCATATTATGTGTTTATCCAGCTGTGTGCTGGACATTTTGTCCAGCAGGATCCTGTGAGATAGAGTACGGAAAGCTTCACTGAAATCCAAAAAGATTACATCATCTGGCTCCCCTTGTCATAAGAAGTAAATCGTGTTTCATAAGAAGGACTTCTCTCTCATTAAGCTTTGGTGGTTATTTGTGGTTGCAGATGATATGTGTCCCATGACTTCGGGTGATCTTTGTTTGACTGGTGACGTACATACAAGCAGATGTTTCTTTACACAGTTTTACACAGTGTCCAGATTCATTACTCAGGATGTGTTAACCAGATCCTGCCTCCCCCAGTCCTTGAGTCAGCACCGTCCTGTCGCTCCATTCTGTGCTCATCTCATGGCAAAGTTCTTCTGTGTCCTAAACAGTGTTTGAGACAGGCAACTGTGCTCTTTGAGTCCTTACAGATTGTGAGTACATCACTGCCCTGGGCACCCTGTTCCTCTGCTTCACAATCCTTTCTGTGAAGAAATTTTTCCTGATATCCATTTTAAATGTACCCTGGTACAACCTGATGACCTTTCCTCTTATTCTGTCAGTTGTTACCTGTGACTCTCCAAACAAAACACCCCCACCTTCCTCAGCTGCCCCTCATAAGACTTGTATTCCAAACTCTTCACCAGATTTGTTGTCCTTATCTGGATGTGCTCTAGCATCCATGCCAAGTCTGTTTAGTAAAACAATGTCCTTTCTAATCTTAATAAAAGAATGTACTACTCCCTGGCAACCACAGATCAAATGTTCAAGAAACAATTATAAAGAACTTTAATATATGTAATCAGCTTCATCTAAAAGGTTGCTTGAATTTCAGGTTGTTGAGAGTGTTCTGAGATTTAGCAGAGAATTTTGCTTCCAATAAATGTCATAACCATTATAGTTGCTTTTCATAGCTTTGATTGGAATGCAATTAGGTTTATTTCCTCAAATTCATTGTCCTCTTAATTGTTTGTTGTGGGTTTTTTGTTCTTGATATTTGCTTTCATTTCTCTGTTCTTATTTAAAACAGATGTGTGTCATCACAGAATAATATATTAAAACTGCATAGTCACTTTACTGTTTATTTCACATTTTAAGTACTGAGTTGCTCATTTATATAGTAGTATACCATTGAGAACACTGAGATTTTTAATGACATTCGAAACTTTCCTTGAACTAATACTATCTAAGCCACTATTAAATGAGATGATGACAGTTTCACAAGACCGGAAAAACTCAAAAAAATTGTATCATTAAAATAAAAATTTTAAATAGGTGTTCAAGTTAACCGAACATGACCTAAATCATGCAGTTCTGTAGTTGTTTGTGTATAAAAGAAAAATGCATCAGTATATTATGTTCTGCCTATAATTTTAAAACTGTCTCAATAAATAATGTTGTAGCAGAATTCAAAGAAAACTGTTTGAGAAACTCTGTCTGCCTATACACATATGCAGAATCCATTTTAAAATAAATTATTTAAAAATTTAGTCTACATTATAAGTATATATGTATATAATGAGAGAGAGAGAAAGAGAGAGATACCAGGTAGGTAAATGCAAACCACTTATACAGTTAATTGCTAACAATATTTTCACCCATAGAATCTTTTTCATTGATTGTCTCAGTATCAGATACTTGTAGATGACGTGTTGAAACTCGTAAACTATTTACTGGAACTAACTTATTAAAGTGTACAATTTATGATGAAAGATAGAAAAATAAATATGAAAAAACCCAACATAGAATTCTAAAATATTTCGTTACAGAACTAAGAAAAAACAATACATATAAAGATATTTAAATATTACAACACAACCATTACTTTGACAGATTTTGCAGTATTCAGAAGAAAACCAGGAGAATTATTATTAGAATATAAGAAATCAAAATAAGTTGACTTTTAACAAGGCGAATTTTTGTGCTACTTGATAAATAGAATGATATATTGTCCTGGTTTAGGACAATATTAGGTGCTATCAACAGACAAGAAACGTATAGAAAAGGCAGCAATTTATCGAATATGTGGGGAAATATGAGTATGGATGGTTGTGAGGATGTGGATATGAATGCACTGATATGAATCTTTTGTTGAAGTGGTGAACCAAAGAGAAAGGAAAAAAAAAAAACACAACAATAATAATGTCCTTGGAAAAACACAGTTCTCCCTTATGCCCCTGGCAGTTGCAATGTGCTGTGGTGCAGGAGCTGTAATCACACCTCGGAAGCCCTTCTGGATCATGGTGGGTGCAGTTGGTCTGTTTCAGCCGGCAGGGGGCGCTGTGTGCCAGTCGGGACGGGTCCGGAGGGGAAGGAGCCGTGTGTGAGCAGGGAAGAGAAAAATGGTGGATGCCGAGCCCCCAGACAAAAACCCCTCGCAGTGGGAATGGGCTAGCAGCACCTGGTTCAAGCACTGAGAGGGAGGAGAGGTGGCCCCCAGGAACAGAGGGGAGGCTTAGAGGTGGAGGCACACAAACCAGAGCTTTGGTGGAGAAGCTGCAGTGTTCCAGGGGATGCAGCGTCTGTGAAGGTGTTTTCTCAGGGGTCTTCTCAGCTGGAAAATGGTGCCCACCGACCTCAGGAGTCCATAGGAAGAGGTGGGGGCAGCAGGATCTGTGCTGGTTTTCTGGGCAGGCAGTGCTGAGAGGGAGCTCTCTGTCCCCCTGCCAAACACCCAAAAGAAAGAGAGAGGTGGATCCCCACGTTCTCTTATAATTTCAGTCCACTCCCAGAGCTCTCTGCATGGCCTCGGGAGTCTCCACCTTCCTTCCCAGATATGCCCCAAGCCCCCACAGGCTGATGGGAAACCGAGGAAAAGAGATATACCCAGTACTCTGCCGGGCTGTCCCCGCCCCTCACCAATCTGAGGAGAGAAGTTATTTTTCTTTTTGTCTTCCTCTTCGGTCCCCAAACCACCACATATATTTAACAGGAATAGTGAGAAGCATACTTGTTCTCCTTCGCTGGAATTTTATGATGTACACAAAATATGTTCATTAACTAAAAATTACATTTTACTACAGAATGGAAGTTAAATTATGGTCTTCTAAGTCTACTACAAATTGACTTTGCATATTCAAAATACTACAGTCAGACTGAATGAAAAACTTGAATATAAATTTTCATTTACTTTTGGAATTATTAGGTCATCTGATTCAACAGTATATGCTTTTTGTTAATTCCATATGTTTATCTTATTCTCTCTTTAGAAGTTAGGGACAGCCTTCTATTGTGAGACTTCTCTCTGAATGTCTCAGTTTTTTCACATATTGCTTGCATGCTAGTGTATAATTTATTAAAATGATGAATTACATTTCATTTTTATATTACAAAAGAGTAGATTTATGTTTATTTTTATTTCTCATAAATTCAACTGTATTTCCTGGCTATCACTATGAACCCATCCTATTTTACCCATTTTGAATCTTGTGTCTTAGAAATTTGCCTGTATTTCTTCTGAATTTGTATACATTTTAAGTGTTTAAGGGTCATATTTCTTTATTCTTTTTACAGTGTTATTGACATAATATTTCTCTATCCAATTAGAAAGAAACTCATTTATGTTTTTAGAACTTGTGCAGTTTATTCATACATGTGGCAGAAAAAGTAACATATACTTGATGAAATTATATTTTCAAAGTAATTGTTTTCTATGATGATAATTATAACATGCCAGATTGTTTGGCATGTGTTTTCAGGTTTTTAAACAAATTGTGTGAAATGAGGAAATGCTGTGTCAGTAAAACTTCCAAACTTATAGTTCTTCATTTTAAGTGCATACTTATTTTTCAAAATGTATTATGGGATATGTTTTCTCTATTAAACTATGTTAGAATACAAGTATACAAATTTTCCTCCTAAAACATCCACTTCTAATCAATGTACTACAGGGTTTAGTTGACCTATAATAATGGACCCAAAAGTTAAAACTTAAAGCAAGGTTTGATTTTCAATTGCTTGGAATAAATAGTACCCTACTCATGAAACTGTAATCACTAAATGTGAAATGAGCATAGCCAGAACAAGATTAATGTCTATGAAGCTTTATCTAGTTATCATCGAAGAATAGATGCATAGATCGGGAAATGAATGTAGGTGTGAATATTTTATAAAAAATGGTAAGTCTGAAAATTTCCAAAATTTTTAATTGTGCTCTAAACAATATCGTGGTTGTTTTCTTCTTTCTTAGCTTTTTCTGATTTTTTCTTTACCTGTATCTACTCTACTCCTAAGTAGTCCAAATTCCATTCAATACAGTTCAATGCTTGCAATGAAACTTTTCCTAAGTAAAGACAGAGCTTGTGTACTCTATTTATGGGAAATACAAGCAAGATCTCCAGGGTCTCTTTAAGGTCCAAGGCACTTTTAGAACACAATTCACATATCTTTAACAGAAATTTTTAAGAGAGACAGTTTGAATCTCTCTCTGGTGATGTCTATTTCTCTTCATTAGTTTGACTCTGATTAGATATTGAACTAGTAAGGGCCAAAATTAGATAGAATTAATATCATGCTGGTCAAAACCTGGTTTTATATACTGATCAATGAGAAAACTAATTGAAAAAAAATTAGAAGGTATGGAGAGAAATTCTAAGGATGCAGAAGAAGAGTGAAAGGGTAATGTAAATTTGGAAGCTTGGGGAGAAAAACAAAGGGAAATAGAAATGTTACATGCAAGAAAGTAGCTTGAAACACTTTCATGCTGAGTATCAAAGTTAATTAAAAAGTTTGATCTCTTGTCATTTTTACTTTTTAAAATCGGGGTGGTAATATTTCTCTATTCACAAACCAGTTTTGAAAAAAAATTGTGGAGCATATGCACACTGTCATAGTAACACTACCTTTACAAGCAGAAAAATCTTCTGGAGGAGGATGTGAATAACCTGCAGTATATAAAGCATGGAGTCATGGATGCAACACTGATAAAAAGCTTTAGCAAGAGATTATTTGGTTGAGTTATGAATTCAACATTGTGCCACTTGTATCTAAAACACAGACAAAATATTTGCATAAAGCATCTGATTTCTGTCATTCTTATCTAATACACTTGTCCTTGCAACTTGTATAAAATTTTAACAATTATATCCTCTGTGAATGTAAACAGTAGTTCACTCATGGTTGTCTTTTTTTTAAAAATTTCTAGTTCACGATCCAATTTGAATTAAATCTTTTCTTTTTTTCTTCTGAAAACTTTTTTTTTTTTTTTTTTTTTTTTTTTTTTATTTCCGGACCTTCTGGAATTTCCTGAAAATGTGATGAAGCTTGAAGTTCTGTCAGGAAAAACAGTGTAAATTGCAATGGTCTCACATCCAAGAATAGATGGAGTGTCTGAGTTCTAAAAAGCAGATTCATTTGTATAGCTAGTTATGCACAAGAAGAGAGATATTTAATTTTTGTTACTCTATAGGTGTGATAAAATGGGGAAAAAAATCCATTAAAATACATGAATTAATGTCATATAATAAGATTAATGTAAAGTGGATTTCAAAAAATATCACCAAAATGAACACAGCTGTATTGCAAATGTCCTCTAAATATTGAACAAATCCATACAGACTTCCTTAATATCATCCAACCAATAACAACAAATAAATTCTGAATGTTCAGAGACACAAGGCAATGTTGTCACCTAATCTACATACATTACCTTTCAGATTCTGTCATGTAAATAGTACTAAACAGTGAGCTAAGAAGTAAAGTTTGATTTTCCTTGACGAACCCCAGGTTACTTTTTTGCTTCCAATGCACACTGTTGGCATATATTCATCTTGCCATAAATCCAGTTTTGCAGAGCTCTTTCTGCAGGGCTCCTCTTCAGTCTCTTATCCCCCGG
Organism: Neodrepanis coruscans; assembly: GCA_013400695.1. Classification (NCBI taxonomy): domain Eukaryota; kingdom Metazoa; phylum Chordata; class Aves; order Passeriformes; family Philepittidae; genus Neodrepanis; species Neodrepanis coruscans. The sequence continues at coordinate 9,124 of VYZS01082709.1, read as the reverse complement.
TTTGCATGTATAACCAGGATTATTCCATCCCAGGTGGAGAATATAGCACTAGCTTTTGTTAAGTTTCATATTGTTGGCAATTGTCCAGCTCTCTAGACTATCTACATCTCTCTGTAAGGCCTCTCTAATGTCAAGGGAGTCCACAGCTCATCCGCAAACTTACTCAGTTGTCCTGGTTTGCACACTAGGGGGCATTGCCAAGTGACAAGAGGTCAAATAGATTAAAAATAACCAAAAGATTTATTTTAATGAACAACAAACCCAACAATAAAACACAAAAAACCAAACTATGCTCCTCCAGGCTGGCTGCTGGGCTGGTGGAGCAAGGGAAGGAAGGGAGGCTGGCCCATGGATGACACTAGTCCCACTCTGAAGCTCCTGGAAAATAAAAAGAATGTAAGAAAACCCTGAGGGGGCCCAAGGGGAAGAGATACCACTTCTGGGAGGTGCATGGTCCTCAGCACTGCACTGCCTCCTCCAGCCGCACTGCTGCCCAGGCCAAGGAAGACAGACGAAGGAGAGAGGGAGCAGAGCTGAGATGAAAGCCACACCACAAAAGGAGGCAGGACTTCCATACCTGCTGCTTTTATAGGGTGCCTGTTCTCGCATTTTCTCAGGCACCCTTCCGGGCAGGCCGCCACCTCATTGGGTGATGGCACTGGGCGCCGCCTCCTCCCCGAGACTTCAACATGAGGCAACATGGCAGTGTTTCCACCAAAATGCCTCGTGTCTGCAGCCTGACGGGAGGAGGAGCTACCAGTGCTGCCAGCGCCATGGGGTATCAGTTGCACATGACACATCACCAATGCAGGGGGCACCCACTGCCACCTCTCCATGCTGCTCTGCCAGCCATGTAAGCGGGAGCCAGCGGGTGTGCCCTGCTGCTGTTGGCACGGAGAAAGCCCACTGCCAGGGGGGCCAGCCCACATGCAACACTGTCTGGAATTGGTGGGGCCACCCAGACGCCATGTGACTGGGGGCAAGCGCACACAAGGGCAGGCAGGGACCGTTGAGAGCTAATGCGCTACAGGGGGCCAGTGCACGTGCGTGGACAGGGATTGGTGGGAACTGCTGCGCTTTCTGGAGCTGCCCCACCATCCAGGCTCTGGGCCAGGCGGCACAGGGCTCACCTCTAGGCAGCCACTACCGCCAGCCCCCGCACCACAAGGCTGCAGGGACCAGGGCCGTGGTGAGCGCACATCAGCCCAATGGGCACCAACAGGCAGACCCGCCAGTGCACTACAAACCACTGGGATTCATCTGCTTTGCTTTCTTACAAAAAACAAAAAAAATTTGTGAAACAACCCTCCTTCCTCCCCCCCAGAAAACACCTTGAAAACCAACACCCCCCCCACTTCCCCCTAGGAAACCCCTTGTTTCTCAGCCCACAACACCAATGTACATTCAATTTCTGCATTCAGAGCTTTTGTAAAAATATTAATGAACACATATATTTATATAGTTTTTTGTGTGTAGACATGCATAGGAAAAAAAATGCCTTGTGGACATAAAATGTAGTAATGAACACAGATCTAAGATACAATATTTTTTTGAAAAGGAGTATTGAATGTCATATTGATTAACTGGGCTCCAAAGGATGTGCACTTCATGCAAATGAGGCTGAATAAGAAAAGGATAAAAATAATTCTGAAGGTAAAAGAAACTGTGTTAATTAGTCTCACTCAAGCATCTTTGATTTTCCAGTCTACCTTTTCAGTTAAAGGACAGAAACTGGCACAATTTGGCTTGACTCACAAGCCCAATTTTAAAAACAAAATTCAGAATAAGATAATATGCACGTACTTCTATTTGCTGGTTATGAACAGTGTCTAGTCTAACAGTTCCTGCATAGAGGTCTATCTGATAAATGTCTAAAGTAAAGTGGTTTTGTGTTACGTAATAACGAAAGTGGAGTCAATTTTGGATGCCATTTTAGTACACTTACTGAACAGGTAAGAGAAATGAGCTGACAAAAACCTCCTGAAGTTCAAGAAAGCGAAATGCAGAATCCTTAACAAGAGATAGAAGAAACCTGTGTGCCAACACTAGAAATTGCTTTTTCAATTAACTGGAAAGCAACTTTTTCAGGAGCCAGAGTGAACAAAAATTTTATCATAAGGCAGCAATGTGCCTTTGTGGCAAAAAAAGGTCAAGTGAAGAATGTCACCAGAATGTCACTCGGGAAGAATGTCACCAGAAGGTTGAGAAAGGTGAATTTTAACCTCTACTCAGCAATGATGAGGCCACACAGACAACTGTGGTGTTGGTATACTGAAGGAACTTCTATGAAGGGATATAATCATAACTTTGAGACTGGAGTATTGTTTCTGATAAATACTGAAACTGCAAAATAGCTATTGATACTTTAGATTGTCCCAAGGTTGCTGAAACCACAGGTAAAACCAGAGCAGTTCATATTCTGAGTCTATATTATAGTTTATTCATACCTTTAAACCATACCTCTTGTATCTAAATAGGACTACTAATAGAGGTTTTCATTAATGCAGTATGTAAACAAAATTAATAAAAGACTAACTGAGGTATCTCTTTCATTGAAATATATTTTAAAACCATTATGGCAAGAAACCCTCAGACAGCTTTTTAACCTTCACTTCAGACAACTTCTTAACCTTTTGTACACATTCATCTAAAAGCTAATAATCCTTGCTAAAGCTTATTGGAAAATCTGAATATATCCAATTGTTTGTGTTTCAGTCAGGTGCACGTAATACACAAAGGGATAGCCAGACTGCTACCTGTTAAAACCTAGAACTAAGACATTTATACGTAAGACTAGTTTGAATTAGAAGGGTTTACTAGCAAAAATATAACTTAGAAATCAAAGTTCCAGTAGTTTTAGAACCTTAAAATGTAAGAATATGTAATAGAAATCACAGACAAGAGTCTTCTATAGAGAATTGCATTACCCATTTTCTCAAACTGGTAACTCCACCATGTGGCAAACATGTATGCATTATATCTGCAAATTAAGACTTTAATTGGCAATACTAATTTTAAGTAAATAGATATGGTATCAGCCTGTAAATACTGGTTTTTACTAACTTTGTTAATATCTAATTTACTTACAGTAATTATCTTGCTAAACACTAATAAAATGCCTTATTACACTTTACATTGCAGTCTATTAATAGCAGTTCAATTACTTTTGTATTGCTCGTGTAATTTAAAAGAACTAAATAGCAACAACATTTACATTTAATCTTTTTGCAGCCTATTAATGACCTTAAAATATTTAAATGCAAGAAGATCAATGAATTTCCTTATTTTTAGTGTAATCTGTTTGGGAAATGCTCATTAATAGGAGCTAAACATAAAAAGGAACGTTTTTTTTAAAAAAATAACCCAACCAAATATAACCCCCAAAAAATGTAAAAAGGGATATCTCAGTGTTCAATTATATTCTGCAAGTTATTTGGAAAGATGTTTTTCATCCCTGACTATCAAAACACTTTTAATCAGGAAAACAAGTAATGAAATAAATAATATATATTCAAATAGAATAGTGACTTGGACCAGAAATTTCATGTATGCATTTCTCTCTCAGCATAGCTTAAATTTTAAGGCCAGAAACCTTATAAGGAAAAGTGGTTGTTTTTTTTTTTTTCCTCCATTCACTAAAAAGGGAATAAACTACAACAAAATCCCTTCTGGCACTGGTACTCCTAAATAAAACTTCTTTACTGACTCAAAGTTGAATGAGGTCCACCATAATCTGAGATCAACTACAATCCAACAACTGAAACACTGTAAATGATTCATGTAGGACAAAGCAAGCAGCCTCTGTGGCACACAGAACAAAATAACAAAATATGGATATTTGTTGCAGAGCCTGTTAGACACCTGGGCTTGTTCAAAATATGCATTCTCTCTGCCCTTGCTTATAGTGAAAGGCATGGTACAATTTAATTTTCTAAATATCAATCAGCAGTCTCAAGCAGATTTAGATGGAGAGATAAAACAACTTCGCTGGCTTTTCTTTCCTTGCCATGAACCATTTCTCAAATGATTTGTGAACAGAAATTCCATTACTATCCAAGCAAAGTGTGCCTCATGCTTAGGAAAAAAAAAAACAAACCAACAAACCAAACCAAAACAAAACTATTCTTGTTTCTATTGCACCATGTTACAGCACTTTAAGTATCAATGATAACAGACATTACAGCTTTTAAATAGTAAGGTGTCTATAGTTATAAGGCACTACTCAAACTGAAGACACACTCGGAAAAGAAGATTATACTCTCCTCTAATATCACGAATACACAATATTAAAAATAGCCCCTGCATTCACCCACTCTCACACAATTTCTGTTTCTGGAATAGAACAGAGATGTATCTCTAGCAGTGGTGATGTGCAAATATGACTTTTTTTTTTTTAATAAATTATTATTTTCTTAGTTTGTTTAAAAGAAAAGAGAGCATCTTACAAAAGAAAATATTTTTTTCCATAAGCCATAAATTATCAGAAATACATTTGATACAGGCTTTTTTTCCTTGTACCTTTGGTTATCTGCTTTAGATTTTTTCCAAGACTGAGAGAAAAAAATGTCAAACATCTTAGGAGATGTCTGTTCTGATTTTGAGACAGTTATGTAATTTAGACCTAAGGACACAAGACCACAAGATGCAGAAAGAAAATAAACACCACTGTTTTATTAGAGATATCTATTTATTTTTATATATAAATATATATATATAACTATATCCAAAGCAGAGGGATATGGAACATACAAGGGAAGCAATATCCAAAAAAAACCCCTTGATCAACTTTTAGAGAACAGATGAAAACACACTGTCCCCTATAGAACTGATTAATTAATCTCCAACAGGAGAACTAATCCCCAAAAATACTCTCTGGATGGGGTAGAGGGAAGAATAAGCCTTGGAGTATGGGATCCGGCTTGATCCAACTGAAACAGAGACACTGGAGAGCCAGATTCCATGCTGCATCCTTGCTGGAGCCATGGTGGGAACTCCAGCATTGTCTTCCCTGCCAGAAGTTGAGCAGAAAAGTTACCAAGCATGCCAGAGACCTCACACATCACTCCCTGCCTGCACACCATCTGCCACACACTGCAAACTTGTGCTGTCCGTTTACGGCCTGCACTGCCCTCATGGAGTGTGTGGCACAGCGGAGCCTCGTCGAGCCCTACTGCCGAGCTGCACCATTGCCCATCCTGCCACCACCTGGGGGACCAGCTGCAGTGGTGCAGGACAGGCAGCTCTCCCCATGCCTGTCCATGTAGGTCCCTGGGCTGGTAGCAGGATGGGACCATGGCATGGGCAGTGGCACCTGCACATGGCATCCTCCTTGGCGCTTCCCTCCCCAGCAAACAACTGCCAGGCTGCCTCACTGGTGCTGTTTCTCCCCACTCTCTCCCTTTTGATACAGCAAATGGTGGAGAGATCCCAACTGTTTCCCTGTGACCAGATCACCTCTTCTGCTCTTCCTGCCTGGCCCAGCCCAGCTCCCATGTCATGTTAGATGTTAGACAAGAATTCTGATTTAGCAGAGTAATATAAATTCTACTGAAAAGATGATACGCAAGTAGTGGCAGGTAGAAAAATACAGTAATTGCTATACGCTACCTGAAAGGATGTTGTAGTAAGGTGGAGGTTGGTCTCTTTTCAGAAGTAACAAGTGATAGGATAAGAGAAAATGACAAGAAGCTTTCGGTTTCAGGTTTTTAGGTTTTTATTAGATATTTGGAAAAACTTCTTCACCGAAAGGGTTGTCAAGCTTTAAAACAAGCTGCTAACCACTTTTCATACCTTGGAGGTATGTAAAATATGAGTAGATGTGGCACTGAGAGACATGGTTTAGTGGCAGACTTGGCAGTGCTGGGTTTACAGATGGACTTGATAATCTTAAAGTTCTTTTCCGACCTAAATTTTTCTATGATTCTATTACACTGGGTGTCCCAAGTCACCGTGGAGGAAGATGTGGGTTGAAGCCAGTTCAACCCCACTGCTGTCTCTGAAATTATTTTCTTAATTGTGTAATTTTTGTATTACATGTTGAGTTGAACCATGTATTCGCACCTCCTTTGGGTGTGTGCTACTTTGGGAAGACATAATTACACCACGAGATGATTCATTCAGCTGTGACACAATGCATTAATCCATTGAACTGACAAATATCTCTGAAGGAATATTCCAAACTGAAAATAGAGAAATGTTGATACACCATCTGTAGTGAAAAGAGGGTGGCTTTTCTTCACTCTTTGAGATTCTCTCAACCCTTAGTAATTTATTTGACTGTTGGAGCCCCCGGGAAATTGAAACCCTTTGTGCCTGATCAGTCTGCCAGTGTTTTGTGTGTGAGAAACCTTCACTGATAAGATTCACCAACTGCAGGGTGTGTTCCACTTACTCTTTCAGGGGGGAGCCTGTGCACCAAAGAGGAGACCCCTCAGTGAGTCTCCCTAATGTGTTATTCCACCATTGGCAGAACTGTTGTCACCTCTATAATGGAGTCACTCTAACAGTTACAAAATAACACCCTTTATTAAGACAAATTTTGATAACCGGGGGTTTGTGGCACTCTGTGATAGGGTTGTCTGCAAAGACACACTTAAACAGTATAAAACAAAGCACAAGCACAGGTTCTGAAGTGAAAAATTCTATTAAGAATATTATGAAGAAAAGCAAGTTTTAGTTTCTAAGGCAAACAGTTAGTACATGTAATTTACATGTACTACATGTAAATTACAGCTTATATGAGGTAGAGAGTCAGCTTGTCAGCTGCCCCAGCAGTGTGGTGAAAAAAACGTTTTCTTAACTTCTTCTAATTTCCATCCTATTTATATACTATTTATTTATGGTTTTTTTAGAAAGTTTTTAGAAAGTTTTGAATGACATCATCAGCAAAACTTAAATTTGGAGTAGTGTGACGAGTAGTTATTGTTTCTTGATGGATAGCTGGCACAGGTCAAAAGTCACCACAGTTCCATCCTGTGTCCGTTTTACTGAAGCTCGGTTTAATGCCTTTGCACTACACCATTCTTCAGCATACAGGTGTACAGGGAACAGGGAACTTCTGTGGGACAGCGAAACCCTTATGTTATCCAGGAAGGGGCAGCTGGATTCTCTTCCACTGTAAATATCATTCTATTTTAACTCCTGTCTTTCAGCACTACTCCACACCATCCAATATAAATCTATTTAGACTTAAAAATGCTATCATTTAATTGGCTTAACTTTCTCATCCTCTAATATCTTCTGAAATGTTTACTCTAAGTACAAAGAAAAGTTAAATATTAATACTTGTCTCCAAACCTAACTTCATTTTTTTATTTAATATGGAAAACTTAAATTTAGACCTATTTTATATTTAGCTTTCTCTATTAAGGAAAAAAAATATGATTAAGTGAATAACTCATATTTAAACATTTTTACAAAATTTCAGTTTCTTATTACACTGATTTTTAACACATTATGCAGGAGCCTTTATTTTTTGAGGGGAAAAAAAGACGTTAAGAAGAAATGTCTTCGAACAACAGATTTTGTGTTAGTAGCTTGAATGTATAATAAAAACAAACAAAAAAAGAAAATGTAACTATATTTTTTGAAGAACAAATAGCTCAGTCTAATCACTGACATAAAATTTATGAAGCATAATTTCTTCTCTAGCATTTGTTATAATACCTAGTATAAAGAATCTAAACTGTTATCCTTGCTTGAGAAATTACAGTCATTGTCTGGGATGAAAAAAAATGCGATATTTGGGTAATTCATAGGTTTGAGAGATCACTAGAATTAGACTCAGCATAAACATTTGAATTATTATTAAGCAAAAAAACCCAAGCAAATACAAAAAGGTAAAATACAACTGCTGAGTTTAAGCTTTAAGTGTTAAAATATTAGAAAACTCACCAAACAAATAAACCAACCAAACAAAAAACAAACAAAAGAACCCAAAACAAGCAAACACACACACACACACACACACACACACACACACACGCACACGCATACACACACAAAAACCAACTCAACAACGAATTTAAGGAGTGAAGACTATTCAGCAGCAACCACTAAGCCCTCTTGTGTTTGTGTGATTTTTTTCTCTACAGGAAATAATGTATTATAAGGTTGGTGCTTATTTTTTTGCATAGCTTCTGATTGAAATTTTAAAATAGAATATGTATTCTACATTAGTGAACTATTTTATTTTTATGTTTAAAAATAACTTTTACAGAGCTCATTGAGTGGAGAAGGAAGCACATCTGAGCTGAATTTTAAGACATCAGATTTACATGCATCTTTTCCTTAATAATCTGGAAGACTTCAAACTGGGCATCTCAAAAAGTAAATCTTTGCCATTGTTACATTTCTTAAGAAATTCTAAAGAGAAGTCCTAAAGAGAAAATGTTCACACCACTTACTCTAAAATCATGAAATATAATGTTTTTTGTTTCCTAAATTTTTCTATCAAAAAATTCCATTCTGAGAAAAATATAAGAGAAAATAAAATCAGAATTTGCTCGACCTGGCTTTATACAGAAGTAGGTTGTTCATATAATGCAAGTGCTAAAATAACAGAACTTCTCTATGGGATGATGGAAATAAATTAATCATAACTTGATTATTTACCATGTGGAGTTAGATTTCATAATAATAAGTTTGTGATTAAAAAAGAGCAAATGACAATAATGATGAGTAAACTTGTTAATTTAAATATTAACTTTTCAACTAATTGCAAAGAACAAAAAAATTATTGAATAAGGGGGAGGTATGGAGGTTGTGCAGATGATATAGTAGCTCCCAAAACCTAGATGTACATCTATGTTAGCGAGTGAGAAATGGAGAAAAAGCTGATTCTGTAACAAAGAATACATTACTTATATTTAACCCAGCTCATAACTGATGTAAAGCAGATGGAGGAAGTTTGAAGGCCACTACAGGAAGAGATATGCAGTGAGAGTCAAATGACTGCAGCAGATGTGATAAAGTTACTGACAGTATTGTATATACATGGCAAGGTTTTTCAGAGCAGGAGGATATACTGCAAGGGTGACTTCTGTGATAAGAGGCCAGAGGTTTCCTAGAGCAGGACTGTTCTTGTTTGGACACTAGGGCCATTTAAAGCGATGAGAGAATGCAA
>VYZS01082707.1:14981-40045 GCA_013400695.1 Neodrepanis coruscans | reverse complement strand
AGTTGATTCTGTGAGTCTGTGATAATTGGTTGTAGGTGACTCCTGAGAGTGCTAAACAGGTGAGTAGATTTGAAAAAATCCTGCAGTTCTCAGGCTACAGCACCCAACTCTGAGCATCTTGATGCTCAAAGAAGCTCAGTCACTGAAGTCACAGGTAACAAAAGTTAGATATGCAAGTCAGCGTGAGTGTAGTCAATGTGTTTGACCTCAAAGGAAAAATTCTGTAAGTTCTGTATCATGGATGCTGAATCTGGCTTAATCCTCACTCTTCAAGAGACACTCAAATGAGGCTTTCTTTTGTATTTTGACAGCTGTAAGTGATAAATGATATTCTATTGTTTTTAATGCTAGTAATATGCCAACCAATCATATAAACTGCAGGGTTGATTTTATGAGATTCATCGCACGATTGTTTAAGCAACATATAAAAATCTTTGTGTTTTACAATAAAGTAATTCCTTGCTTGCAACGTGTCTGTAGCCTGTGTCAGCCTGCGTTGCCTGCTTGGGACCATGACAAATAGCAGCCATCAAGTCAGTAATTTTTCTAAATAGCAGCTCTACACTTAAAGACAGTAGCAGAAGAAATAAAGTATTTGGGGACTGTGAGCGGGATGCTGCTGCCTTGAAGTAAGGCTGAAAGAGTAGCCTTACGAAGAAGCTTGCTGGTTGCCATTAGGTGGGTTGTCTTCAAAAGTAAGCTCACATAGAGAGCATAAATTAGCTCCAAATGTCCTGGAACCACAATTTTCAGCTGCCCCAAGTCATCAGCTGCAAAATGTCTCATCAGTACCAAGAGCTGTCTAGCCATTAGGACCATCTTAGAGATACTGAGGACTGTAGCCCAGGGCCAGCTGTTGCCTGTGTCTCTAAGTAAAGCTTATATTTTCAGTCTGGTTCTGCAAGCTATAACCACAGAATCCACGTGCCAGGCTGGGCAGTAGAAGTTTCTGCAGCAGAACTGTAGCCATTAGGCCATCTGCAATGTAGCCTGGAAGTACTGTCCTGCTGCTGAAGAAAAATATTTTTATTTTTCAATAATCACCGCACTTGCATTTTCAACTGGACATCAAAAAAAATGCCTATGCATATAATGTATCTTTTTTATGTTAGGTGATAACCAGAGTTGACTTAAGTACACCAAAGGAAAAATTTTAAATGCATATTTCTTCTTCCTTACAGTGTTTGCGTTTTTGCTATTACAGGTTTCCTCTTGTATCTTTTAATTAAGTCATTTCCAAATAAATGTATGCATGTTAGGAGTAGGAGAAAAAAGCTGTGTTATGCTTACTTGAGTTCATTTATTCTGGACTTGGAAAAAACACAAACCTCTTTCTAGAAAGGCATTATATTCAGGGCTTTCTGATTCTGATATTATGAATCTGCTATGCACAATTCCTTCTATTAAAAACTTAAAACTTCAAATAGGGATTGCTCATATGGGACATTGGAAAACATTACTGGTTTTCCTGCTAACTGTACAACTTTTTTTAACAATAGATCTGGGACAATCAAAACCTTCAAAAAGAATCTAGGGGTAATTACTTAGTGTTACGGTAATTTGTCTTTTGTTATTTGCACTCATGTGCTACTGTCCAGTTCTGGAACTGCTGTATCGTTTTAGGGTCTGGGGTAGATAAAATAGCTACGGTGGCTTCAGGGGGAGGATGTGTATGTTTATTATATGCCATTTTCTCTGTAATACTCTTTTAGCATCTCGGCTGTATCTCTTCTAGTTTTTTGGTAATTTCAAAATATGTAATAATATTCTTTTCAAGTATGGGACTAACGTTCCAGCTCTCATCTTGGTATCTATTCATCATGAATGCACATATTTGATTAACTCCTTTTCAGAAGCAGATTGAAGTGATGCCACTCTAGTGTTCTAATATTGTGTGTTATTGAAGTATTTCAGTATTAGCCTACAAGGCCACTGCCCAGCTTTGCTGTAGCTGTAACCGAAAAGCTTGCTTCTTTCTTTTTTTTCTTTTTTTTTTTTTTTTTTTTAAGAATCAGTTAACATTATGCAGCACTCCTTATTCACGTTGCAGGGATAGTCTGAAAAGGCAAAATGGAGAAAAAAGATTTTTGGCTATTTTTTCTGTATGTGAATCTCTTTGCTGAGAGTGTTTAAAAAACCTTTGCTGCCTTGATCTGGTAGCTGTTTTACCCAATAAAAACTTAATACTGTGACTCTTGTCTTGATTCTGGATGTGAGTTGGTTCGTCTCATACTCAGGTGATGTGCTTCTTCAAATAACATATATGATTAACACAAATCTTGATAGAGTCAGAAGATTTTCCCTAGGAGATGGTAGACTTGTGAGGATGTGATGGCTGAAGTTTCACACTTTGAAGGATCTGGGAGAATATCACAGAGGCATCATCAATTTTATTCTTTTACTTAGAAGAGAATATAAACAGGGCTAGTGGACCAAGAATTAACTCCTCACTCTGCATAAGCAAGTGCTTAGATTCTGGCCTTTAAACAGTACCTGTCAAATCAGTAAGACCATGGACAAGCTTAGAGCTCAGTATACACTTGGATAGTAGTGCTTTGCAGGTTAAGTCTTGAGTCCAGATCATCTGGAATGTTGTAATTCTTGCTGTTTCTAAACATATACGGTAGTGTAAAACTGGGCTTTTGCTGAGGGGTCATCTTGCACAGAAAACATCCATACCACCATGCTCTTCTGTATGTAATATTTGTATCAAATAATACTTTGACATAAAACAGTCCAGTTCAATTTGTTATGGAAAACCTGTTTCCTGTGATGGATTCTTTTTCTGCCTCAAGCACAAGTTGGAGTTGTGTTATTCATGGCTGTGCTATTTTTATGTGCTCTCAGCTGTGATGTTCATTTTAAGAATACTGCAAAATGCTTGCTATTAATATTTCTGTTTTATAAGAGTCCTGTGGGTTCCATCTCATCAGATGAATTCTGTGAAAATCAGCAGAAACTTAATTGGCTTGGTTTGTTCAAGTCAGTGGTGGATGCTCTGCCTTTGCTTGTACTTTACTTTGATTTTCAATTTTATTTCCCTGATGCTGCTGTGTTGTTGGCTTTGTTAGGACATACTGCAATACATTTAGATGAACACATTTACAGCCAGTGTTAAGTCTGCTACAATTGAATTATACTATATTTAAAATGAGTTCCAAAATGTGTTTATGCCTTTACTCAAACAGCAATTTGAGATATTGGCTTACTGTGTCATCAAAACTTGCTTCATAACTATACGTTATGCTTAAATTGGTCTCCATTTTTCCCCTGGATTCAAATCTCCCAGTTTTATGTGTTTGCTGATGACTGCATTGTAATATAGTCTTATCCGGAATTCTTTTATACGAGGCCATCTACAAACAAGTCCTAAGATACTATGGTTTCTGCCCCAGAGATTCCTGATTTATTAAATAGTTCAGCCTCGTGTGTCAAGACACTGTCACAGCTGTTGGAGAGTAGGCTGATGCAGAGAAGTTTCATGTAGAGAAGGTCTGTACAGGAAGAAGATATAACCTGGGGGGTGCTGTATAACAAATACTCTGGCTAGCTTTTCCTCACAGAGAAGTACTTGTACTCACAAGAGTCTAATGAGTGATACCATCTGCAAAAATAAAAAAAAATGCTAAAATGTGTGAATACCTGCTTGAAGGGTTGGGAGTTGGAAATGTAACCTCTGACAGGGACTCTGCAACCAGTTATGTGCACTTAAGCACAATATATTTTGGGGTTCTCATGGATTTTTGTAAATGCTTGATAATCAAGCCTTGGAAGTAAAAATAGTAAAAATAACAAGCATTTTTATCAGAGTGACACTGCATGGGATAGCTTTCCTCATGTAACTGGAGACACTCAGTCTGCTGTTGCTGTCTACATATCTGATAATTTATACTGATGCTGAGAAGTGGGACTTCTGTGTGTCTCCTCCATCATCTCCTGCTGACAGTTATTCTGTTACCTATCCTTATGTTCTGATATTTTAACAGCTGTAGTTCAGAAACTTAAATTAAATCTTTGTGAAGAAGGATTTGGAGGTAATTAAGAGGAAGGGAATGCAGAGGAATGAGGCAGGAATGACAAGATGATGACAGAAGGGAAACTTCTTGTTGGGATCTCGATACTCTTGCTTGATCTTGCTGACTGTGATGCTCAGGTACTGACATAACATCTGAAGGGAGTAAAAGGGTTAAAATTCTGTTACTACATAAGTTCTGTTCAAACGAGGTGTGGCTGACTGCTAGGATTCCTCTGCAATTTGGAAGCGGTCTGTGATATTAATCTTCAAGCCAGATTTGTGGCTATTATAGGAAGAGAGATTTTTTGACTTCATGAATTAGTTACTGTCGTGGTTTTACCACAAATTTAGCAATTTTGGACAAGAGATTTCTGAGAGAAGCCACAAACACACCCCAAATTGAAGAAAACACACAAATATCACAGTTTACTTCGCACACACACAAAACCCGACAAATAAAGTGCAAACAAACAAACAAATTAAGTTTCCCAGGGCCCGTGTTGGGATGAGGACGCTCTGGAAATAGTCCTGGTCTCTCTATGGGCTCCCGGAGAGACGCCGGGGTAATTAGAGGAAGCACGTGGCCGGTCTGAGGACCCCCCTAGCAGCGCGAGCTTCCGCCCGGCTTTGACTGAAGGAAAGACACTCAAGAAAATTAGAAACCGTGCGCGCCCCCCTCCCTCCCCTTCTCGATAGCCCAGGAAGAGATTTAGTGCTGATGGAAGAANGAAAGCCCACGCACCCGGAGACGGCACTTCCGCTAATGGCGGCCGCCGTTGGGCACCACGTGATCGCTGCCGCAGGACTCGTGCCGCCGCTCTGCGAGCTGGCGCAGCCCTGGCGCCGCCGCTAAGTGGCCGCCGCTGCTGCCGTCACCGCCACTGCTGTCGCCGCCACCGCTGCCGCTGTCGGCGCTGCTGGCACCGCTGGCAAGCACCGCCGGCCCCACACCGGTCACGCAGTTGGTCCGCGTGCTCAACAAAATAGTGGCGTCCAGCCAGGATCGCTGTGCTCCAGTGCCGCTGCCCGTAAAGCTGGGCGGCAGCACCAGTGCAGCAGGACGAGCTGCTGCTGCCACTGCCACGGCTCTTGTCACTGCCACCGCTGCCGCTGCACCACCACTTCCCCTGCCGCCGGGGAAAAACCGGCCCCCGCCACAGGCTGCCGCGGCTGTGCCGCACCGAGCCGTGCTTGTGCCGCTGTGGCGCCGCTGCCGCTGCCGGGCTCTGGGCGCGCCCCTGCTTGGGGGCCAGGGCTTCCCCCGGCCACCCGGCACTACGCCTGAGAGAAGAGACGCGGCTCGGGCCACCCTGGCTCAAGGCCCATGCCCTCTTCCCTGGACCCCCCACGGTCCAGCGAGAGCTCATCGAACGAGTAGGAGCTTCCTTGATCATTCTGTCTGTGGAGGGGTCATGCTGCCAAACTGCTGATATTGCTCTGTTCCCCAAGGACAAACACTGCTCTCTGCTTCTGGCCAGAAGCCCAAGGGGAGCACAGCCAGTGAGGGAGTGTGATTAACTTTCTGAAGTGCAGATTCAATCAGTATAACAATTTTGGAATCTGACTGGTTTGTTTGTTTTATTAATTATTTTCCTGAAAGAACCCTCTAAATCTGAAATTGCTTGTATATACTCACGTATTTTCTTTAAAAAGATATATCTCTGTTAGCATTTCATTGTGAAGTTATGAGAAATAAGGAGGTGCACCATCGATACTAGAGTATTCAGGATCTGCTACTCACTTGGACTTATGTAATATATAATGTAAGGACTAGAAACAAATTCACATCCTTGATTGAGAGGTCAAGGTGAATTGCTTAAAGACAAGTCCAAGTCTTTAATGCACTGATGCAGTCAGTGTTTTGATCTGTGACTCCTGTTTGTACTGGGGAGGAAAAGATAAAATTGGGTGAGTAGTGAGCGTTCCAGCAAATCTCTTCACTTGTGAAATGGCATTGTTAAAGATGTTTTTCAGTGCTCCCTTTGTAATTTTGCAAAGATCAGGCTGATACAGGAATATGTGGATCTCCAGGAGGCATGGTGTTTTTCTTATGAAAGAGGAGATCAGAAGAAATGTAATTCCTCAACTTGCCCCCTGAAACTGAGGTAATTTTATTTTTAGGGGTCCTGGCACTCTGTGCTCTTGAAATGTATAGGAAATAAAACTGCCTTGCCTCCAGTTTTGTCAGTTCTGGCTGTTTGTATTGTATGTGCTCTCCATTTGTGTTAGGTCAAGAGCAGAGTAGGTCCTTGCCTGAATGTGTAAGGTGGGTGCTGGTTGCCAATGCCTACATTGCTTGTTTTCATGTCAAGTCAGATACCAGCCTTGTATCAGCAGAGAGGATGTGGATGATTTTCCTAAAATGACATATAATTGTGTGTATACATTCCCTTTGCAATGAAGGCAGCTGAAGTGCTCTATTTACAGTGACTTCTCATAGCAGCCTTACATGGAGCTACCTGTGATTCTGTGATGTTGAACTCTGTTCCCACTATGAAATCCATTTTCTTTTAATGTACATGGATTGCCATAGCATTCAACTTTGCACAGATTTGGATTCTTTTCTTTTTCAGTTCAGAAATTGCTGAGAGTGTAAAACTGCGTTACACAACCTTACCCGCTGTATCTGAATAATAGCCCAGAGACTGCTGCTCTTCAAATCTTTAGTAATTTTTGCTGTGTAGCAAAGTATTGTTCTTGCACTTAGTATCTTTTTCCACTGACATTAGTTTATACCCGATTGAAATGAGATATCAGAATACTGGAAATTATTCTGTTTGACCTGATAGGCCCTGTAGATTTTCTGCGTCTGTGAGGTTTCTTGGTATACATACTGCTTTACTGCATGCTTTTATTTTCATTTGTAAACAGACAGCTGACTTTTATAGCAAATGCGTTCCAGGTCTAACTGGAAAACTTGATAGCAATATTCATAGTAAGTGGTAGAGATGCCTCCCAGATGAATTTTTGTTGTTGTTTTTTCACCCCTTCTTTCCTTGCGCAAAATGACTTAATGGACCCCCCTCTATTACTGCTCAGAAGCCAAAACTCAAAGCAAGAACTTTCTGGTTCTCATTATGGCAGTGTCTGCTTAGCTCAGCTCTGAGTATTCATTACCCTACTATAAGTAAATGCCTTCTTTTTCTGTTATTGATTTGTTTTTCCTTGCAGAGAATACACTTAGTCTGTTTGCTGTCACTTTGAAATGTCAGAGATGTTGTTTGGACATAACTTTGCAGGAAAACAATGACAGGTCAAGAAACCCATAGTTTTTAGAGAAGCAGAGCTTTAGTACAGTCCAATATATCTCAGCATCTAAATGACATTAAGTACCAAGTGAGACAAAAATACATTTCACAGTAACAAAGAGGAAATCGCTGAGCCAGATTGTGCTTGCTGCTCAGGTATGTAACATTTCACTTATTTAAGGATTTTTTTTATTTCATGTTCAGGTCGAAAGATAGTTCAGGCATCAATATTAACTGTTGTCAGTAAATCAGAAGCACTCTGAAAATTATTACTGTAAATGTCTACTGCTTTTTGATTTGGAGGGACCCCCCTCTAACCTGAACGGGTTAATAAACATACCATTGGTGCAGTCTTATAAAGAATCAGAATGGCTAGAGTTGGAAAGGACCTTAAAGATCACCTGGTTCCAACTCCCCTGCCATGGATACGGACACTTTCCACTAGACCAAATTGCTCAAAGCCCTGTCCGGCCTTGTTGGCCTTGTTATTTATAACTGTTCTCTAAAGATAAAGCACAGAGGTATGTAAACTTACAGTACAAGAGACAAGAATAATTTTATATTTTCTAATAATTTATATTTTCTAATAATTGTTTCTACCAGGCTCCAAACAGATTTAATTAGATTATTAAAATTACAGTGGTAATAAAGTATACAGTGGTACTAAAATTCCTGCTTTGTAGCTTGAGGATAACCTTTGTATCTGGCACTAATTAACATACGCAGTCTGTTTGTGAACTCCCTGGGATCTGAATGTCACACCTTTGGTTCGTGCTATAACAGAATAACACTGCTGGTGTAAGTGATGGTCAGTCTTACAGAGGAGGAGCAGACTGGGTCGAAAGGGAACAGAGAACTGGGACTTGAATGTTTCCTTTTTTTTCCTGGAACAGTGAGTTGGTGTTGCGTTGTCCCAGGGGCACCTTTGGGAACAGGAGCCTGCTGAGCCCTGCCGGCACTAGGTGGTGCTTTCAGCCCAGCAGTGAGGATCTTGGCAGGCAGCAGAGATGGAGAGCTTCTGGAGGCAGTTCCCTGACAGCCTTGGCTCTACAGGGTTTGGGGTGCAGGATTAATGCAGTCCTCCAACTCTTTTAAAAGCCACTGTTTGGTGTCTTGGGCTTACTCAGAATTTCCTTCTTCCATCTTCCCCAGGACAATGCTCTTGGCTATTGCACCTGTTGGCAGATGAGGATGAAGATTAAAGGGCATTGTGATCCTCTGAAGATGATGCTTCTGGTTTCTCTGAGAGACCTGGGAGTGTTAGCCTCTAGAATTGCTGCCTACTTTGTTTTGTTGATCTCTTTGAATCTTTAGATCACGCTGGCTTTTTAGACATCTGATTGTAAGCTGATTTCTCTTTGTGCTTATTTTGGCTGGGATAAAATTAATTTTCGTTAGAGTAGCTAGCGTGGGGCCGTGTTTTTGATTTTTACTGGAAACAGTGTTGATAATACAGGGGTGTTTGTTATTACTGAGGTCTTTTCTGATTCTTATACTGCCCCACTAGTGAGTGGTGGGAGGAGGGGACGCAACCAGGACAGTGAACCCCAACTTACCAAAGGGAGATTTCATACCATAAAACATCACTCTTAGTGTATGAAGTGAGGAGAAGAAGGAAGAGGGGGGAATGTTCAGGGGGATGGTGTTTGTCTTCTCAAGTAACCATTACATGTGATGAAGCCTTGCTGGCCGGGGGATGGCTGACCACCTGTCTGCCCGTGGGTACTGGTGAATGAGTTCCTTGTTTTGCTTTGCTTGTGTGCACAGCTTTTGTTTTCCTTATTAAATTGTCCTAATCTCAACACAGGAGTTTTCTCACTTTTATCCTCCCAATTCTCTCCCCAAGTCCGCTGTGGGGAAGTGAGTGAGAGGATGTCTGGGGCTGATTTAAGCTGGGGTTAAACTACAACACTCTTAAAAGGCTTTTCACATATTCAAATTGAAAGTTTAAAGTAGTTTGGTCTAGTTAAAAAGTGTTGTTTCTGTGGGTTTTGCTCTTCCACTGAGACCTGCTGCCCAGACAACAGAGGTCTGGCCTTGACTAATTCAATGTTCGTTGCAGGTAGTGAAATTATCAGCTATACTCACATCTACTTGTTGAAGAAAACAGTTTAAAAACTTATGTTAATCTATAGAGGAAAGTAAAACTACTAAAATGAAAGGTGAACTTGCAGCCTGAACACTGCAACCTCCAGCTGCAAGTCTGTCGTAAGTGATAGTGCAACACGTCTTGTCAGTGACAGCAAATTAACACAGTGTTGTCAAGACTCCCTTTACTGATACCATAAGCTATAGAAGCCACAAATATGACAGCTTTCACTTTAGTACTAGCATATGGTTGTTGGTGCACTTTCACCTCTTATTTTACCATCTGTGTTTGAGGCCATCAATCATGATTCAATTTTTAGAAACTGAAGTAGTCTGAGTGCAAAATGTGTAGTTTTGACCCCCAGTGTGCAATGGCAAGCCGATATATGTAGCTTTGGAAGAGATCACAGGACTCGGCTATTCAAACCAAGGACTTTGAGTGTCCCTCCATTATTGTTTGAGTGTGTGAAGCAAGGAGCATGCTTCAGAGGAATCTGGTTTTCCAGGAACTCGTCACCAATAACCTACTGAAATTGGGGCCCTACAAATGTGTTTGAAATCATGTGCTAAGTTGCTTCCTTAAAAATCTCAATTGTGCTGTTTTCATTTTTTTTAGTGAGTTTTGAAATTTATCAGATTTTCTTTCTGTTAGGAGCAGAAACTAGATTGTGTTTTTTGAATTGGTTTGAAAGTAGTTTCAGCCTCTTCAGGTTTCACTTTCTCCATTGTGTGAGAAAAGTCAACTGCTTAGGCTCAGAGTTTGAAATTTATCCTGGCTGGCTAATACTTCTGTTTTTGGAAAGCAAAAATGTTTCCCTCAATGAGCGGCTTTTGTCACTCAATGTGAGAGTTGTGAACCAGCATCAAAATGTGCTTTTGGTAAATACCTGAGCATAAAAATGCACTTGTTGTATGTATTCATACTTAGTACAGTAATTTAATGAAAAGAAATAGTAAGAATTATGACATGAAAGATTAAGTGGCCTCAAAACATGGATAAATATTCCTGTCACTTTATTTAGCTTACCAAATGTAGCCACTTTTGAAAGCCTTTCAGCTCCTTAAACTCTCGTCATTTTAACCAAAGACTAAAATAGGTTGTGAGTGCCATTAGGAAATGAGTGTCCAGGTAGGGAGCAATTATATATATGACTTATTTCAAGAAGTGGATGGGTATAACTCAGTGTTTGTGGGAAGTTTGAAGTCTCATTTGTCTCTGGCCAGGTGCAGACAGGTCACTGTATGGCACTAACAGTAAAGCACAGCTTGAGATTCAAAGAGAGGACGTATCTGCTTGCCTGGCCTCATGGTATCTGCTTGTAAGAAAATCCCTTTTAACCTTTTTACTGGCTATAGAAAAAAGAGGAAAAAAATTGAATTACTTGGGAGCAGAAGAGGATTTTTACATGGAGGGAGGAGGGAAAATCTGTTTGACAGCTTTTGAAGTCCTGGTATGAGAGATGGTTATGTCTAACCTTTGTCTGCAGAGGTGCTGAGAAGAAAGTAAGCTAGAGTGACAGTTGCTAGAATCTCATCTTACTTTTCTGAGACCAAGACGAGAGAAACCAGTGAAAGAAGAAGGAGAAAAAGCATAAGCCAAAGGGAGAAAGTGCAGCACCTGTCTGGGGAACAGGCTCTTTAGTACAGCCTGCCTGCTGGAGGAGGGCCTGGTGCTGCTGATGTTCTTGGCAGCCTCCCCAAGGCACGGCAGCAACAGTGATGGTCTGCTAGAGGCACAGCTCTGGGTTGCCCCTGAGGTCACAGGCTTTCCCAGCCAGAGCGAGAAAGCCAGTCTTGGTCAGCTAATCTGGTCTTATGTGATCTTTAAAAGAGGGAACCAGGGAAGAAGCAAGAAAGGATTGCTACCCTGAAGGGCTGACATGTCTGCAGAAGTATGTATCTCCTATGGGAAGTTGTACCGGAGGTCTGGTGGCAGCCTGTGGAGAAGGGATGGTTTCTGGGCCAGCCCGTGGCATGACTGTACTGGGATGTTGTATTGGGTCCATCTGAGATGGAGTCTGTTTCCCCCAGCAGTCCTCACAGTGTTGTGCTTTGCTTTGGGAGCTAGAAGGGTGTTGATAACACACCAGTGTTTTGACTACTGCTGAACACAACATCAGTACTGTAAGGTCCCTTCCCTAGTTGAGGGCAAGATTGTAGACCAGCTGACCCAAACTGAACAAAGGGATGTTGCAGACCATATGACATCAGCTCAGATATAAAAGCTAAGGAAAGGTGCAAAAAGGGGCATTCCAATGGCTGCCAGCTGAGAAAACACTAAACATGTTGAAGCCCTGCTTCCCAGGACATGGCTGAACATTGTTGCTGATGGGAAGTAGAGAATAAACTTATTTTTCACTTTGCTTTTGCCCATGCAAGCTTTGCTTTTGCTTTAGTAAACTGCCTTATTCTAAACCATCTTATTCTTTTCCCACTGCCTGGATGAGAAGGCAGGGTGGACAGAGCGACTGGGTGGGCACTTGGCACCAGCAAAGTCAACCCGTTACCTGGATGCCAGGTACCCACTGAAACTGCTCTCACTCCCCTCTGCAAAGGGACAGAGGAGAGAAAATAAAACAAAGGGTTTCATGCATTAAATACCATGAGAGATCCCTTACTGATCACCATCATAGGCAAAACAGACTCCAAATGGGGATATTAATTGAATTTATTACTAACAGAATCAGAGCTTAAGAATGAGAAGTATATGTTAAAGATATCTTCCCCCCACCTCCCTCCTTCCACATTCTACCTCATTCTCCCCAGCGGTGCAGGGAGATGGGGAATGGAGGTTACAGTCAGTTGTTGTTTCTGCCGCTGCTCAGAGAGAGGAGTCCTTCCCCTGCTTCCTGTGGGGTCTCTCCTATGGGAAACAGTCCTTCAGGAACTTCTCCAGCGTGAGTTCTTCCCACAGGAGACAGTCCTTCATGAACTGCTCCTGTATGAGTCTATCCTATGGGCAAAGAGTTCTTCAGACACTGCTGCCACATAAGCCACTTTTCCACAGGCTGCAGTCCTTCAGGTACAGGCTGCTCCAGTGTGGGTCCCCCACAAGCCACAAGTCCTACCAGGAAATCCTGCTCCAGTGTGGGCTCCTTTCCCCACAGGTCAGCAGGTCCCCACCAGGGCTCTGCTCCAACATGGGACTTTCATGGGGTCACAGCCTCCTTTGGGCATCCACCTGCTCTGGGGTGGGCTCCTCCATGGGCTGCAGGTGAATCTCAGCACCCCTGTGGTCCTCCATGGGCTGCAGGGGCACAGCTACTCCACCGTGGTCTTCACCACGGGCCACAGGGGAACCTCAGCTCTGGCACATGGAGCTCCTTCTGCACTGACCTTGGTATCTGCATTGTTGGTTACAAGTTCTCACTCTGCTCTTCTCTAGCAGCCATCTTCATCTGCACAATAACTTGTTTTCTTCTTTGTTAAATATGTTATCACAGAGACATTTTTATCACTCCTGATGGGCTCAGCCTTGGCCAGGGGCAGGTCTGGCCTGGAGCAGGCTGGTGTTGGCTCTGCTGGCCATGAGGGAAGCTTCCAGCAGCTTCTCAAAGAAGCCTCCCCTATAGTTCCCCCGCTACCAAAACCTGGCCACAGAAACCCAATGCAGATGTCTTTAATGACTAGGATAAGAAGATGATGTAGTAAATCTTTGATTTCTGTGAGTAATGGAGTGGCAAACAGTGATTAAAAACATCTCTGAACCCATCTGATCCCCTGAAAGATTTGGTATAGCCCATTTTTCACTCAAGCATTACTTTGTGTTTCCCAAAAGCCCCCTCAAAACTGGGATGGGCCCAGAAGTTGGTTTTGATTAGCAATGAGGTCTAATATCTGATTCCTGAATTGTAGTCTCAGAATTTTCATTCCCTTATATTTTATGTTTCTGGGGGTTATATTAATGTAATGTAGAAGTAAACCTTTTGTCTACACTATTTTGATCATCTGATTTTCTTTGCATAAATTCTGCGGTGCTCACTTGTTACAATTATCTGTCATGCTCTAGGAAATAACTTTTGTTTTCAATGCTACAGCTGCTACATTTTATTTTTGCAACAGCAGAAGAGGTTTTGTTTAAACAGAATTGTTGATTCACCTCATTTACTCTTTAATTCCACCAATTTCTCCTTGTTGCATCTGAAACACAGTAACTCAGTTTAGCTCGAAGTTGCCATTCAAGAAGCACACTACTTTCTAGTGCTGGCCCAATTCGGGCTTCTCCTCGGGACACGATTTTTCCAGTAGATAATTACCCTCACTGTGAAAATGCTTTATCTGTAATCTGAATAACCCAAAAGAATTTGGCCTGCTGGGTTTTCTTATATTTATCTCTTCCAGATGGGGAAAAAACAACCCTTAATATCTTAATGTCATCCTTGAGAAGAGACTATTTTGAAACTGGGGGGCTAAGGATTGTTACTGACCTGAGAAATAGGAGTGGGACTGGAATGTGGAGGGTGAGGGCTCGTACTCAGTGCAGTGCTGCAGCTATATTCTCTGAGGCGAAGTAGAGGCAAACTGCAAGGTCCACCCACTTTTGCCTTTCATCCCTGTTTGCCACAGCTAGTTTTTCTATTAAAATTGCAGTAGGTAGTAACACAAATATGCCTGAACTTACTTGAATGTCAGCCTTCCAACAGACTAGTTCTGATCATAAACTTTGCAGGTAGGGATACTTCATAGAAAATGGAGAGTCTGAATCTTGTTTCTGTCACTAATATTTGAGTTTTTCATAACTTAAATTTTCAATGGGTGACTATGTCTTTTCCTTTGTGCTTGCAAAGAGATCTCTTGTTAACAGTTGTGCCTCATTTGGCCTCCCTCTGACTTTTCCTAATGATATGTGCAAAAAAATCATGGCAAAGTGCAGGTGTTTAGTTAACTGAACTAAATTAATTTATTTAAATTCAGGAAAAGATCACACTACTGATAGTGCTGCTTTTTCTATCACCTTACTGATAATGCTGCTTCTTGCACTATATACATATTGCTTCTCTGCTGCGAAATAGAGATGATGTGTCGTGCTTATGCTGTTTAAACACCTAGTTGTATCATGCTGGAGAGATAAGGAGTTTCCTGTCTTTTTCTAAGGTCAGATGAATTTACTTTCTGAAATTAGGTTTAAATTTAAATGCAGTTGAGAAGACCTGAGTGCACTTGTGAATATTTCAGGGGGTTCAACTAAGACCTCTAGAGAGGGTGGTTAAAATCTCTGTAGAATTTGGGGACATTTCCTTCTGCAAAGAGAATATAACTTTCTGGAATGTTCATTGCTGATTTTGTGGCACTCCTTTGGCCTTGCCTGTGAGAGAGCTGCTCCACAAAGCAGGGGGTGAGCTGGGAGCCAAGGGAGACCCCAGGACCTTCACTGGCCAAAGTGCAGCCCCACAGGGTGTGAGTGCAGGGTGGAGAGAAGGGAGCTGATAACAGGATCCAGCAGTTTGTGGACAAGGATGAACTATGTTGGGGTTCACCCAGTCAATAGCTGGACAGAGGACAGGAGCAGCAGGGTGGGGAGGGGTAGATGGATGACTATGAGGTAGAGCCAGGGTCTATCTTGGGAGTCATGGGTGAATAACCATAACACAGCTCAGGTTAGGAGATGGAGTGCAGTCTGAGCTTATCCAGAGCTTCTGCACTATGGGCAAAAGTTTACCTGGGGCTGAGGATGGTCAGGGTGATTGAGAGCCTTCAAATGAGCTCAGGGCTCTGACCCCGTTTAGTTACACTCTTCATGTATGTACATGTGTGTAGGGAAATGTTTTCACTAGGTTAATTAATTGTGACTGATTTTCTGATTGCATTTAGGAAAAGAGAAATCATTTTAAAAGACCTAAGTAGATAAAATCTCTTTCTTCCTGCATGAAGGGCATGCAGATTGTGCTGTCCAGCTGCCAGGTACCACCTTGCCCACCTCCTGTGGATCAGTTGCTGACTGCAGCCACTCAACTCCCTGGCTGGCACTGTATCAGCAAGGTGGGTGCTGGGACTAGATAGAAAAACTGTGAAACTGTGAAAGACATTACATTTTGAGCAAAACGAATCTCTGAATCTAGGAATGCAGATGGAAAAGAAATTAGTGTTTGAAGTCAGGTGGAAAAAAGGAGGGTAAATTCAGTGCAGAAATATTAATTTGGCTAGTAAATACAGTTGGATGTGTTTTGTACTGCCTCTTACTCTTTAATTTATTGTTTGCAATTACAAACTGTGGTAACAATTCTAGATTATTTTGCACACATGATTCAAATCAGAGGAATGGGTTTGCTTTTGTGGAGTCTGAGGGAATAGGTAATTTGGGTCATCCGTATTTCAAAGGACAGAGTACAAGAAAGGAAGGAACAAAGTAATTTTGGTTATCACTGGTACAATGTGCTTAGTTCTACAAATAATTACTGGTTTCCACTTGCTTCTCTTAGCACTTAAACTAACTGCTGTGTTAGCAGGCTGCAGGCTGAGTTCAAAGATGAGTGCTTATTCAGGTGGTTCTGGAGAGAAGTAGCAATAAGAAAATTAAAAGGCAGTGAAAAGGAAGGAATTTTGGGATTATATTGCCACAAACACTTGACATGAACAGATTCTCAAATGAATGGCTCTTGCAGATCATTGCTAGCTTCCTGTTTTGGTTTGTCAACCATTTTCAACCACAGGTAAAATGGTTTTGCTTGCTGTACTTACGTGTAGTTACTGCTAAGTGGGTTACTGTTTGTTTTCAGCTCCACAGCAAGTATCTGCTGAACCTTAGTGACATTCTAAGATTTTACAGGGTCTCTGCCAATTTATGAGGCAGGAAATAAACATGAAGCTTTGCTGCTGAAGGGACAATGTATGCTGTAAAAGCACAGAGCAGAGAAGAGGTACAACAGAAGCAGCGAATATCCAAAGATGAGCATTTAGTATAAAAACTATCTTTAGCTGATGCCATTGTGAAGCTCTCAGCATCATGGTTATGCTTAGGGTTTCAGGATGCACGGAATAACAGCAGACACATGGGGTGCTCCATGTGACATGCAGGGTAAATTTTCCCCAAGAATCCAGCACTACCTCTGTCATCATGGAGAGCTTTGTTTGAAAATGGTAATGTACCACCAACATGGATCAACAGTTGTGAACACTTTAGCTTAAATTAACTCAGAATATTCTGTGAATCTGTGATTCTGTAACCTGGGAAAAGGTAGAATACAGTGGTAACTTGAGAGCTATTTTGGACTCTTGGGTAAACACCATTTAGACTTGTGTAAATTTGTAGGAGATATTTTGACAAAAGTACTATTTACCTAAGTTAATATGTGCTTTATTTTGGTGCGTGCTCTATGTGTATTTGATCAGTCTGCATACTGTTTACTTAGACTCTACCTCTAATGCTTTCAAGACATCTAGACACCTGGATGTAGTGTAT
Source organism: Neodrepanis coruscans (assembly GCA_013400695.1). Classification (NCBI taxonomy): domain Eukaryota; kingdom Metazoa; phylum Chordata; class Aves; order Passeriformes; family Philepittidae; genus Neodrepanis; species Neodrepanis coruscans. The sequence continues at coordinate 23,295 of VYZS01082707.1, read as the reverse complement.
TTTCAGTTTGATCTCTGACTCAGATCTAACATTTGATTATTTTTTCTACATCTATTCCTCTCTTAGTTGGCTAAACTAATTTTGGACTGATTGCAGTGGGACTAGAATGAGGGCTGGTAGGCAGTGCCATGAAGAGTGTTCCTTTGAATGACTCTGCTTTGTATAATTTATTGCTTTTCAAATGTCTTGTGCATGTGAGAGATGAAAAGTAAATGGTCAGTGGGCTGCTTCACTGCTTGGTTTGCATAGAGAAGAATTCACTTCAAAAAGAAAAGGTATTCTCAACGTATGGCTAAAGCATCCAGCATTTGCAAGCGATAGCAGGTAGGGAATCGGCAAATGTTTATCTACCATAATTAGTACTTACTAATGTCTACCATATTAATTAGTCATATCTTTGTTTATTCCCTCTATTTACATGATCAGACAAATCACAGTAGGTCTTACTGTTCCTACTTAAGGCTGTGTCAATATCCAGCAATGAGACAGCTAAGATATGTTCTGTTCCAGGATGTAATTATATTAAAAATAGCTGTCAGAGCTGCCTCTTAAAAAGCCTTCTTGTTGTTGTCAAAACAGTGGCTGGCACTCAGGTTTCTCAGAGCATAAGACTGCAAAGGGTTGTTCTTGTATATGATAGCAGCTTTTATTAATGGAGAAACCCTGAGCTGCATCGCCCTGTTGAATATTTGGAACTTTTTGATGATCAGTATGACTTCCTTCTCACTACTGATAATTTCTGTGTGGTGTTTTTAACCCCCACGAAGACATGAGTGAGAGAGACTAAACACAGGAAAAGAGTCAAACTTAAGTCAGTGTCAGGTAAACAGTGGGACAAATCTCACCCTGACAACTCTTTGGCTCGTGAGAAAACAAAGCAGTTACCTAACTTTGTAGCTGTCAAGTAATGTACTAAATAGCTACCAAAACAATTCTGTAGTCTTCTGAGCCTCAGCAGAGGGAATGACATGGCATGGCGTACGCTGAAGCAATTAGGCACTTGCTGCACTGAGCCCTGCCATCAGACACTGAACTGTGAGGCTGGTGAATATATCTGAGGCCTCACTCTGACTAATGAGGGGAAGAGCACATAGCAAATGTGGAGGCAGTGCTGTGCTGGCTGTGGGTCATGTGCCACAGCTGTAATTCTGTGATACTGATACAGCTTCAGCTACTTGTGAACCTGGATTTGAGACAGACTGGGTTGTTGGAACAGCTTCTTCAAAATATTGTCTTGAATTCTTGCTTTAAAACATCATATTAGTTGTCCCTATACTCTGCACATAGTATGTCTGGTTGCTTATCCTCAAGCTGAGTGGTGTTTTATAAAACGTCAGATTGTGACATAAACGGGAAACAAGGCACTATCCCATTTCTAGTACTTTGGGCAGGCTGGAAGGTTCTGTTTATTTTAACTCTGTGGCCCAAATAGTACTGATCAGAGATACCAACATTAGCTTTTTGATCCATGGTCTTTACAGCAGAAACACCAGGCTGAAGGACCCTCATTTTTGGGTATACACTCAGATACCAGGATCATGCTACTACCTACCATCAATTTTTCTTGAATGAAATCTTTCCTCTTTTTAATTTAATTTAGCCTACACTTAGGAGTACTTTTCAGCTTCTCTGAATTAAGATTTCTCTGAGAATACCTGCCAAAGCTCCCCTCAAACCCTTGAGTCTCTCCTACCAACTTTCTTAAAGTTCAGAACTGCCACTTTCTCTATACTTTGGGAGAGTTTTGATAGAGCCATGAAGGATATTTTCAGATCTCCATGTGGGTACAGAGAGATGAAAGTGATGGGTAACCATTTCTCAGGTGCTTGGGTCCTGCTGGGAGATTCCCATGTGCCACTGGGTAACTGCAGAGGAGGAAATGGGAGGCTGTTGCCTGGGGTTGAGTACCAGCTTGATAAGCCTGGTTTATTAGCAGAGCAAATTAGCTCCCTTCTATCAGCCAGGCTGAAATGGCTGCACTGCTGTGCTTGTCTTACACAATCATTCTCCTCTTTGCTGAACACAAATCTGGCTCAAGGGTTGCTCTCTATGGATGAGAGTTCACATGGATGCTGACTCTTCTCCTACCATGGCTGCACTGGCCTTGTGCCACTGTGGAGGTACAAGAGCTCTTGTATTTTGAATGCACTTGATGATTTTCCCAAAACTTTATGTTTGAGTGTGTTTTTCCTATTCTAGTGTCCCTAAATAACAGTGTCAGGAAATTTTTAATTGGTTCAGTTTAAATAAAAAAATGTGATTCTTTTTGTATCCTTTTTATGACTTAACAGCAATATATATCTATAATTAACTCTTTAATGATATCTATTATGGAGGAGATCGAAGCCTACTTTTCATACTATTTAATTTTACTGTTTCATGTCATACTGGTTATTAGGCATCACAACATCTTGTAAATCAGATTAGGTAGAAATATGGAGATGGAAATGTCCTGGATTTCAACCTTGTTCTAGTTCAGACTTAATTCATAAATCTCTTCTTGTTAATAGCATAGACATTGACACCTCTGTATTTTAATTATATTAATTTAGTACAGTTTGTCTACATTTTTACCAGAACATATCAAATCCTAAGTGGAGCTAAATGCTTCTCTGTCATGTGTGAAATTTATAATTTATTTAATTACAAATTTTCTTTAACCCTAACCCAGGCTTCTAATTGCAGTTTTATCTATTTGTTTTTGTTTGTTTTTTTTCAGTACCACTATACCACTATTATGTTGATGAGATTATTTTGTGCTGATCTGTATTACTCACTCGATCTGTTTTCTATGGAGAAGGCTTCTGGGCTGGAAGATGGGAAGCAGAGGCTACACTGAGCTTGCTGATCTTGGTGGGGAGCCCCATGTCAAGTTCAGTGTGTGTGAGGTGCTGAGCAAGGGCAAACCTTGGCAGTATGTCTGATGAGCCACATCTATGCCTGTTGATGTGAGCTCCTTTGCTGCAGGGCCTCTGCTCCCCAAATCAGCGGTTTCTTCTGTCTTTTTTCCTTACTAATCGCTCAGAGACCTGACTCACCCTCTGACCAAGCAGTTATAAAGAGTGGAAACATCTTACAGCCAGTGGCAGACCAAAGAGTTGCTAGGAGTAAGGAAGAGGTGGGTGACAAGGAGATGTAAGATTCACTTGCCTACTCATCCTCTGTAGGCTGCTGCTGTGTGGAGATTGTGAGTGCACAGATTTATATGGACACCTACATCTTAGAAACTCCGTGACAGCCTGATTACCTTTCATCCTCTGATGTGATTGTGTGTCATGCTAAACCAATGGCATTTTGGCTAGAAAATGCCCAAAACATGCAAGTACATTTATAACTCCCTGCTTAGGAAATGTGCATCAATTTGAATTTGAAATCTGGAAAGACTCATCTGCGTTTACCCTGACAGGTGACATACAGTGTTGCTTTAAATAGAATTCATGATTAATAAAATGTGTTCAGGTAAGAGTAGCTCACCGTCTGGCTTGATTTTTGGGGTCTCACATGTATGTATTGCAAGGGGAAGGTGGATGCTGTCCTTCAAGTTTGATGCATTGATTATGTCTTTATAGTGAGGTGAACTTCGAACTTCTGGTCAACTTGTGCTCAATTTCTCCCTTTTAACCTTCATCTGTACTTGCAAATGAATACAGGAGAAAAGAATTACTAATAGAAAACAATGAAGCCTGGAATAGCTGTAGGGGAAGGAATTTCAAATGCTGCCATGGACATTGTGCATTTGTGGTTGGGTTTACTGCAATCCTGTTTAACTTGAAAATGCTGCCCCTTCAAATCCAAAGCTTCTGCAGAGATGATCTGGCTGCCCCTGTTACTGCTTTGTCAAAGAGTTAAAGATGATTTCAAACTGAGATTAACTCTCCCAGCTGCTGTCTGACAATGTAATAGGCTTATCAGTGGATCTTGCATTTAATTATTTTCTTTCAGCAGATTTAGGGCTTGATCCTGCCTGAGCAGGGGAAAAAGAAATATCATCTTTCTGTATTTTCATACGCTAGAAGCATGCTCTTTTATTGGAAGAAGCCACTTGCTTTTCTGCTTTCTTTATGTAACCGATGCTTGGGGCAGGATGTTTGCAGAGTTGCAGTTAGGTGTTTGGTTTTGGTCGCTGTGGGGAGCAATTGCTGCTGCCACTGTGCATTCACAGCATCCAAAGCCCTGGAATAATCAGGGAAAGCATATTTTTTGGTGTGTCCTTGTAGCACCATATGCCAGAGAGCAGCAAGGGCTGTCTGCTGTGCAAGGAGAGGTGGCCTGTGAGCCAATGCAAGCTGAAATCCAAGCAGGGCCAACCTGGGGATTGTCACCAGATTCACCCAAGAGTCCAGATCATCAGGAAGTCACTGCTGACGAGGCAAGTCCAAAGTTGAACTGTGAAACCAGTTCTGCAGGCTGGGATCCAGATCCATGGGATACCTGCTCAGGCACAGGGATGGTTGCAGTGCAGTTGCAGCATAGCTCAGATGGGGGTTAAGGACACGAGCCTCAGTGTTAGAGTAGCTGCAAAGCAAAAGAGGGAGAAACCCAGCTGGGACATCTCCCAGAACTGTTTTACCAGGAAGCTGATTTCTGGCAGAGAGCTGAGCTAGGACTGTCAGGCCATGCAGCTCTTGCAACTGTCCTAAAGGGATATGTCTTTAAATAAAACCTTAACAGATACATGTATTGTTTTCATATCTCTGTTCAAACTGCTTTCTTACAGTTAGCTGATGCATGCAATAAGGGTAGTAGTAGTGCTTTTGTGGGGGTTTTGATCCAGCATTTTTTGTTACTGCTGCACATCAAGTCTACGTACTTCTCAGAGAGCCATAGTGTACAGCCCTGCAGGACAGAGGCAGATGCTTCTTTCTCTCTGAAAACAGGTAATTTTTATACTCAGCAGGCTAATTTGTCATGCATTACTGGAAAATAGTACGGAAAAGAAGGGAACAAAATTCTACTTATCTTTATCTACTTACATATTAAAACATTTGTATTTTTTATAAAATAAGCATAAGAACAAGAGTAAACCCCTTACAGGCTTACCTAGAAGGCTATAGCTATTACAGAGTCATTAGTACTCCATCTACTTGTTTTATTCTGTTTCAATGATTATTTTATCTTACTGAGCCATTGGTTTTGGAGCAATTTCTTGACTCTAAAACTACTATTTCTCTCTTTCAGACACATACATTGTATATATCTGATTTTCAAATAACCTGTAATTGCTGGAAAAACAGACAGAATAATTTGCTCAGTATTATATTTTTCTTTGAAAATGTTTTTTTGTGGTAATTACTAATTATTACCCTACTTGAAGCAATTACTTAAGGGTTGATTTCCATTCCTGGCTGGATGACTTCATATGCAGCTAGTTCATTTAGCTGTAGAAATTCTACTGAACGTACAGTCTCCTGCTTTCACAAACTGCCCATCCTATTATAACTGGAGTATAAATGGTTCACTTCTTGGTGATTGTAGCGTGAATGAAATCACTGGGGAGAGTCTCTCTGAGAGAAGGGAAAATGGGTTCCCCTCTATAGCAGAAAACAGGATACCACTTCTAAATTGCTAGAAAGCAAATTAGAGGAAATTTGAAACAAATTTTCTGAATGTTTTTTACCCTCCAATTCTTTATAACTGTTCTTTGCATGGAGAACAGCCTTCTTAGCCCTATCCTTGAAGAGCTTCTATACCCTGCATTTTTCACAGTAAACATTTAGGATGAATTTGCCATGAAGACAAGTGCTGACCAAAGAGATTTTCTGCTCAGTTTATTGTGAAACTTTTGGGATAATCCATGGAAGTCTTCAAGACACTAGGAAAAAATCTTGTAGTTTTTCTTTCTATTTTCTTAAACAGGTTGGTTTTGTTTCATTAAATGGCTCTGTTATCCATAGAATGATAAAATCATTCAGGTTGGAAGGGGACTTTGAGCATCATCTAGTTCCAATCTCCCTGGTGTGGGCTGGGACATCTTCAACTAGACCAGATTGCTCAGAGCCCTCTAGGGATGAGACATCTTCAAGTTCCCTGAGCATCCTGTTCCAGTTCCTCACCACCCTCACAGTAAAGAATTTTTACCTAATATTTAATATAAACATATTCTCTTTCAATTTAAACCCATTCCCTCCTTTCCTGTCACTACATGCACTTGTAAATAGTCTTGCTTCATTTTCCTTGTAATTTACCTTCAAGTATTGGAAGGCTGCAATTAGGTCACCTCTCTTTTCCAAAATGAGCCATCAAAATTCCCTCAGTCTTTCCTTATAGAAGAGATGCTCTACCCCTCTGATAACTTAGTGGCCCTCCTCTGGACTCACTCCAACAGATTCATGTCCTTCCTTCCTGTGGTAGGAGCCCCAGAACTGGATGGAATTCTTGAGGTGGGTCTCACCAGAGCAGAGCAGAGGGGCAGAATACCTTCCTGCACAAGCTGCTTTTGTTGCCGCCCAGAACACAATTGCTTTTCTGGGCTGTGAGTGCACATTGCTGGGTCATATCCAGCCTCTCATCCACCAGCATTTCCAAGTCCTTCTTGTCAGGGCTGCTCTAGATGTGCTTCTCCCCCAGTCTGGATTGATACTGGGGATTGCCCCAACCCCGGTGCAACACTTTGAACTTGGCTGTCTTAAACTGCATGAGATTCCTATGTGCTCAATTCTTGAACCTGTCCAAGTCCCTCTGGAGGGCATTCCAGCTTTCAAGTGTGTGAACGGCACCACTCAGCTTGGTGTCATCTACAAATTTGCTGAGAGTGCACTTGATCCCTTCATCTAGATCATTGATAAAGTTATAAAACAGAACTGACCNGCTCTTTTATTGGAAGAAGCCACTTGCTTTTCTGCTTTCTTTATGTAACCGATGCTTGGGGCAGGATGTTTGCAGAGTTGCAGTTAGGTGTTTGGTTTTGGTCGCTGTGGGGAGCAATTGCTGCTGCCACTGTGCATTCACAGCATCCAAAGCCCTGGAATAATCAGGGAAAGCATATTTTTTGGTGTGTCCTTGTAGCACCATATGCCAGAGAGCAGCAAGGGCTGTCTGCTGTGCAAGGAGAGGTGGCCTGTGAGCCAATGCAAGCTGAAATCCAAGCAGGGCCAACCTGGGGATTGTCACCAGATTCACCCAAGAGTCCAGATCATCAGGAAGTCACTGCTGACGAGGCAAGTCCAAAGTTGAACTGTGAAACCAGTTCTGCAGGCTGGGATCCAGATCCATGGGATACCTGCTCAGGCACAGGGATGGTTGCAGTGCAGTTGCAGCATAGCTCAGATGGGGGTTAAGGACACGAGCCTCAGTGTTAGAGTAGCTGCAAAGCAAAAGAGGGAGAAACCCAGCTGGGACATCTCCCAGAACTGTTTTACCAGGAAGCTGATTTCTGGCAGAGAGCTGAGCTAGGACTGTCAGGCCATGCAGCTCTTGCAACTGTCCTAAAGGGATATGTCTTTAAATAAAACCTTAACAGTTACATGTATTGTTTTCATATCTCTGTTCAAACTGCTTTCTTACAGTTAGCTGATGCATGCAATAAGGGTAGTAGTAGTGCTTTTGTGGGGGTTTTGATCCAGCATTTTTTGTTACTGCTGCACATCAAGTCTACGTACTTCTCAGAGAGCCATAGTGTACAGCCCTGCAGGACAGAGGCAGATGCTTCTTTCTCTCTGAAAACAGGTAATTTTTATACTCAGCAGGCTAATTTGTCATGCATTACTGGAAAATAGTACGGAAAAGAAGGGAACAAAATTCTACTTATCTTTATCTACTTACATATTAAAACATTTGTATTTTTTATAAAATAAGCATAAGAACAAGAGTAAACCCCTTACAGGCTTACCTAGAAGGCTATAGCTATTACAGAGTCATTAGTACTCCATCTACTTGTTTTATTCTGTTTCAATGATTATTTTATCTTACTGAGCCATTGGTTTTGGAGCAATTTCTTGACTCTAAAACTACTATTTCTCTCTTTCAGACACATACATTGTATATATCTGATTTTCAAATAACCTGTAATTGCTGGAAAAACAGACAGAATAATTTGCTCAGTATTATATTTTTCTTTGAAAATGTTTTTTTGTGGTAATTACTAATTATTACCCTACTTGAAGCAATTACTTAAGGGTTGATTTCCATTCCTGGCTGGATGACTTCATATGCAGCTAGTTCATTTAGCTGTAGAAATTCTACTGAACGTACAGTCTCCTGCTTTCACAAACTGCCCATCCTATTATAACTGGAGTATAAATGGTTCACTTCTTGGTGATTGTAGCGTGAATGAAATCACTGGGGAGAGTCTCTCTGAGAGAAGGGAAAATGGGTT
>VYZS01082704.1:5112-29593 GCA_013400695.1 Neodrepanis coruscans | reverse complement strand
ATGTGTGGTGTGAGCTAAGGGTGCAGTTGCTGCACTGTTTCCAAGTAGACAAGGCAGGCTTTTTTCCTATTGTAAACAGAGAACCATCCACTTCCTAATAAATGTTCATACATGAAATGAATACAGAACAGTTCGAACACTGTAAACTCCTGCCCTGCCATACAGTGCTGACTTCTGCATGTGGACAAACTCGTAGTAATAGTGGGAAATACTGACCATAATTATTAGCTCTGTACAAACTATTCTCTTAGTGCCTAGATGCTACAGTGACTGCCATTTATAATAAAATCTAAACTAGCTATGTGTAAGGAATTCTGTCCCCTGGGCGTGTGTTTTGCCAACAGAAGAAATCTCAGTAGCCGTTAGGTTTAAATGATGTATTGATTCTGTGTAGAGATGAGCCTACTACCTGCTTCTGTGTTAGCTGTCTCTGCTGTGTCTGAGATACCTGTTACCTTTATGTGGAAATACTAGACCAGCTCAATCACCTTACAGAAATAACAAGAGGGAATCTGCTCACAGTCAATCAAGGATATTCTTGATTATAGCAGTACAGCCAGCCTGACCCGTTAATTTAATTGTGTCTCATTAATCTTGCCTAAAGTGCCTCAGTTAGTTCTGATGTGTTTTTAGGGTCAGTTATTTGAGGTGACTGGAAAGACTTAAGTCACACAGTGACTTTCCAAAATGAGGATAAATGTGAAGTGAGTATGTGTTTTGTTTGCTTATATCCAAGTCAGCAGTTCAGGTTATTGTTAAGTCATTAAAACTGCTGTAACTGAGTAAGGCTATTGTAGTCAGCCAAACCACTGTCACTGTTACCAATAATGTATGTGCTGGTATTCCTTTTTTTTTAAAAAGGTTAGATTATATATAGCATTGTAAATCAAAAAAGTTGTTTGAATTGATTATATTCTGATATTTTCTTACCAAATGTATGCTACAGTATATGTATATAAGATAATCTGTGTGACTAGTTATACCTGTAGCTAAATCCACCAGTTGGTTTAACCAAAAAGTGTTCAAACACAGAAGAATAGAGTAGTTTTTCTACTTGCTGATGGCTGTGAATGAAAGATGTGGCAGAACTGCAGTAGGGCTGGTAAAATGGTGATGGTGAAATGTGCAGGATCTGATTTATGTGGAAGATAATTTTCCTTGACCTTCATGGTCCTTTTGACTTACTGCTGTATTTTACTTCTGATTTTGTTTTGCCATGTAATGGGCTATTTATGCATAAATCCATTTGCTGGAAAAAAAAATCAGAATAAGGAAAGCAAAGACTCTGTGCATGTAGTAGCTTCGATAGCTTCTAAAATATGCCACAATGTGAAACTTACTGAATTGCAGCAGCATAGAATAACACCAAATTTGGATTTTTTTTTAATTTTTTTCTAAAGCTGGGAATTCTATTCATAGTAATTAGCACTCTTCATAAAATGGGTTCCAGAATCTTTTATATATTCCTTCTTGATTTTTAAGTTGGAGGTAGGAATAGATACAATCCTGAGTCTGACATCCCAGATGCCAAGTTTATCACATCTCCCTCAACAACACTCCCTTTTCTCAGAGCTGGTTTACCTTTACTGTTGTCAGAGATGTACATGTGAATTTTGCAGTGATCATGGACTGAACAACTTCAGCTGTTTGGCAGATTAGGAGTCTAATCCCAATTAGATTTTCTGTATAATCAGTGGATGGTAATAGGATTAGAACAAGTCCAGAGAAAAACTCATCCTGTTCTAAGAGAGGATGAATTAGCCTTGGTGTTCTGAAAGGGACTAGATTTTATAACATTCTAAAACTGTTTTTTCAGGTAAAATATGATGACTGTTGTTATTTTTGGACAACAAGCTTCTGTTATGGGAAGCTGTAGTTCTGCCTCTGTTCACAGCTGTCACTTCAGCAGAAACGTTGGCTAACCCAATACAAATATTTAATTGCGTTTATGAGATGTAAATAGTACTGAAATATCCTTTTTTATGAGTAGGCTGCATTTATAAAACAGCTTTTGTCAAATACATTATAATATCTCTCACTACCTTTAGCTAAATTAAAATTCCTTTATGCTTCAATTTTTGGTTATCTAGACTGTGGCAGAAGACCAAGACACAAATTAACTTGTAAAGGTTTATACCTCAGGATGCATTCAGAATAAGAACTATTTATGTGGCTCTATTGTAATATTTTTTTATAAGCTGTCAGAAACAGAATGAAGAAACAGGGTAAGAACTTACAGTACTGAATGTCACTAACTTTTGGTGCAGCATATGTGTACAGCAGAATCTTACTTTGGCAGGGGGAGATTTAATGAGAAGCTTTTAGTGATATCTTCATACCCTGAAGTTACTCTTGAAGTCTGTAATCTTTACTGGTTGATGTCATCAAATGTGGTTCCTCGTACTCTTACCACGCTGCTGTCACAGCACCTATATTTGTATCTTACAGTTCATGAGAGGTCTCTGTGTGTCTTGTAAGAGAAAACTCTCCTCCTAGCTCGAAATACCGAATGTACCTTGAAACAGAATTAATTAATGTTGTTCAAAGGTGATACTTTTGGTTTAAAAGTTGGTTGCAGTAAGTCACATTTCAACATCTTGTTAAAAGGGGATTGTTTTTTGAGGCAGTTTGTTGGGAGGGGTTTTTTTGTATGTTTTATTTCCAAAAACGTGCAGTAACTGAAATTTAAGTAAATAGTATTTCTAATGTTTATACTCTAGCCCTGATTTTGGTTTTGAGTGAGCTAATTCAAGTAACAATTTATTCTTTAATTTGCTAAGTTTTAAATCAAACAGATGAATAATATCAAAACCCTAAACAGTGCAGCAGTAATATATTGCAGGAGTCATAGAAACTGCCTGGATGTCTAAATGAATTTATTATCTGTAGTCCAATTGGGCTAACTTTAAAGTCAGTGATTAATAACATGTATTGACACTTAAAAAATCCAAAAGCATTCCATATGTCAGTATTCGATATGATGTCTAATTTTCCACGTGTTTACCAGTAACAAGAGGATGAACTTGTTACTTGACTTTTTTCTGAAATCTGGCACATCTGCTTCTAAGATTTGACAGGACAGAATAAAGTCAATTATGTGCCTGTTCATAAATGTGAACATTTGAGAAGCTTTCATTTTAATCAAATTTACTTTAATACAGTGATGAGTTTGTTTAGACATTTACTTATACTGAGAAAAAAACAGCCATATCCTGACCTTCAATACTCTGAGTCATGAAAATGTTTTTGGAAGTGTTTATAGTGTCTGTACAGAATTGTGCTGCTGTTTTAAGTCACTGAGCTACTAGAAAATTGTTAGTTGTGAAACAGGCTAAATTCTTAATGCTTGTTTTCCATTTAATGATGAATGTTTCTTACTTAATTTACAGCTTTGACATTTTGCATCTTTTTTCTGGCAGATAATCAAGCCTGCTTGTATAAGCACTTAGCACTGTACTGTAAAATATTACAAAATTTTCATCACTCTTCCTTTAGAGGAGACTTACTTTTGTCACCAAAGCTATGTGCTGCTGTCATATGCCCTCTACAAAATGTGTACCAATGGATGACAATTCAAAACTGATTCACTTTTTATATTTAAGTAAAATAGCTTTTCTACCTTTTTTTAGAGCCAGAACTTTAGGCTAGAATATTAGAATCTGTAAAATCTTAAATTTATTTGATAACCTTTTGCAAAAATTATACTTTCTGATATATATTCTTATTTATGAGAAAATGTGTTCAAAGCTTTTAATCAGCTCATCTGTCCTCAAGTAAAAACTATACATTTGGTCTTACTAATGCTTTTAAAAATTAATTTTAAGTATTTAAGGAGAAAATTCCTTAGCCCCTACTTAAGCAAATCTGCCCAGCAAATCTAAGCACGTAACAGTCTCAAATATGTGCTTATTGCCTTGTAGCATGAAAACCTGAGCTGGGATGTTTGGACTTTAATTTTGCTTAAGATTTAGGGTCTCATTCTGCATTCTTAAATGTAGACAGATTTTGCTACTCATGCTTTCATAAACAAGCCTTGTAAGCATATTATTGGCAGGCTGTGGTCTAGATTCTGTAGGAATTTGTGTGGTATAAGAGCTAATTTTGTGTCTATAAAAACCAGGAACAGCACACAGAAACTTTTTTTTTTTGGTAGTACATCATTCGAGTTCCTCCTTCTGTATGCAATTACATTTGGTTTGCAGTATCCTTCCACTGTAGTACAAACCATAAGGTTCACAGAACAGACACCATGGCTGACCTGGGGAAGACACACAGCAGCTCTCCTGTAGACTGTTGTTCTGTTGAAGTTTTGCCTGTTTATTGAAATACCAGCCAAGACTATTTTTCCCTTTAAGTACTTTCAGGGTATATATATCAATCAAATGTGCAAGTGTGTTGATATTTAGTTTTACAAAAGGCTAAATACACTTTTCTGGGATCAATTCAGGCTTCAGTATTTTCCACCTATGTCACTCTGAGTTTGAAAACAGTATTTGAGACTGCAGCATCTGACAACTGAAATATTTTACAGAAGTCTACAGGTAGTAGACAGGACACATATAATTAGAATGCCAGACCAAAACTGAAATGTGAAATTCCTCACTGTGACTTTAAACTTGTAGCTTTCTAGAGCAAAAAAAACAAAACAAAAAAAATCCTGTGCCTTAAACCAGTAAATGATACACTCTTAACTGTAGCCTGTGGACTTCCATAGCCTTATATTTGATTTTTGAAGTTGACCAAAAATATTTGTGTGGATCATACTGAAACTTGATTTGGGGAAAATATTTTTTTACCCCATTTTACACTTAGAGAATGAAGATTTATGACTAGTATAGTGTATTTTTGCTTTGGAATCACACCAACCAAAGTTGGAAAGCTTTAGCTGTCCTTAATTTCTCAAGTCTTTTTGTTGTGACAAAAATGAAAATAAGAAAGGAAAACTAGTCTCAGATATCTGTCTCAACTTTGAAGTCTGTGTGTCAAATTATTTTTAAACATTTTGTTACTTAGTTTCTTAAAAAAATCCTCTGGCTGTAGTTTAAGCAAAATACTGTATTTAAGCCATTGAATATCAAAATCTATGCTGGTGTGAGAAGAAATCTAGAGAGGGATGGGTTTGATTGTTTCTGTGAAGGCTCCAGAAGTTGTGAATAATANCCAGCCAGCCTGTGGGCTTAGGAGAAAGAGTTATTTTTTCTTTGTCTTCCTCTGTGGTTTTAACCCAAACCATTACATATGGATATCCCTGAAAATTCGTATGTAAATTTCCTTTTTTTTTGGGGGGAGGGGGAATTGCACGTGGTTCTTCCTAATTCATTAAAGAAGACCAGAAATAGTTAAGATCTTAAAAGTCTCAATACTGTAGAAGGATTTCTTATACAAAGAACTCAGGAAAAGCCACTACTGGCTTTCCTTATGTGTCTCTAGAGGATTCTTTGTATGTTTTAAACAAACCCTCACAAACTGTGACTTCCCCACCCTCCTGTGTTAGTACCATGTAGCACTGAATCTTGAAGAATGATGCCATCTCAAAGCTTGTCATTGCACTGTGGATATTTAGATATGCACACATGACTGCATGTCAGCTCACCACAGTAGTTGTTTGAAGCAATACAAATCAAAGTTTTAACCTCCTTTTTTTGAGACCTAACTTGAATCTGGGTGTCACAATGCTGCTGATGCTGTGGCACAACAGATGACATGCAATTCTTGTGTCTTCCCTGCAGCTTCCTTCTGTGTGTTAGCTTAGGATTTTTAAAACTCATTCCAGTCACCTAACTTCTTTTGTGATGATGCTTCAGTAATCCTAGCCATTGGTAATTTCCTAGCTACAGGAATATTCTAGTATTAAAATTATTGAGAGGCTCAGCCTTTAAGGCCTTTATATCTGATGGTAAGTCAAGAAAAACTGTAACTTGGTTGTCCACTTACTTTTTAATTATTTTTCCAAGCACAAAAAATAATATTGGCCAAATTACCTGGTTTGGGTAATTAGTGGGGAGGGAGGGAGCTGTTGTTTGTTTGATTTTAAGAGGACTTAAAACTTTGGAGAACACATACATAATTTTTGGAAAAATCTGTCACTTCACAAGCAACCTGTCTTAGGTGTTTTTAACTATTTTCTGTTTTCGGTTCTTACACAGCTACTGTAAACCTGGTGTTGTACATGGAACTAATTTTTAATAGTTACAGGTTTCTAGAGATGTTGACAGGGTCTTAACCATAAATGTTTGAATGATGCTATAGTAAATTATTGTGCTTATTAAAATGTTTATAACTAAGTTCTTATGAATTGTGCCATGCATCATAAGCTTTGGCAAAGTCCTTGTCTTGTGAGATGCTGAAAAAACCTTGGAAAAGAGGTGTTTTCAGCTAGTGTTGAAATTGCTGAAAGCTGAAATATCGTTGTCTTTTAAAACTGTGTTTTTAGATACTGATACTTTTTTGTTGTAGTTGAGAGCAACTTGATCGAGAACTACTCTGGGATGTGTATATTTTGTTTGATGGTTTCCCTGTCTGCAGTATGTACTTCATATTTTTTTATTTGTCTTTCTTTTTCGTAAGTGTGCATGACTTAGAGTACCTTAGATAGCATATCCCCTGCTAAATAAACACTTCTGCATATTTTGATATGGTGTTCTAAGTGGTTGCATTAGTACAAATGGTTGTAATTCACAAAAAGTGCCACTTTCCAGTCAGACTCTGTAGAGTATTGTGTTACCTGTACTTCTGTTGTACAAACACGCTAATGAGTGTTGTGATGAATGTTTGCCTTTAGTATATTTGCTCAGGTACTCATGTGGAGCAGTTTGGTGCTTCTCCTTCTAACTTGTAATACTTGGGAATCTAAGAAGAAAATAAAAATAGTGAACAAAAGCCTTGTGGTTAGAGCAGTGCTTTAACAGATGCTTTTTTCAAATCTCAAGTAGAATACAATAAAGATCATACTGGATGAAGCCTGTCTCGGTATCTTAATTTGAACATCTTAGGCTTGCTGTCATGAATGGGAAATGCAATCAAATTCAAAATGTTTGGTGAATAATAGTTTACATAGTGCATCATATGTATAACACTTATTCTCAGCTAAACCGGTGCATTTTAGATTTTAACCTTTTTGAGGTAAATTGCATGGAACTAAACAAGAAATGCTGTGAGTATTTTCAGCTTCAGGGCAATTTAGTTCAAACATACATGAATATTACTTACTATGCCATAAGGATTATATAATTAAAGTAGACACATTGAAAAGTTTTGATTTACTGAAGATGTGTGTCCATATACATAGTTTATCAAGAAAACCTAATGCTTAAATTTGGGTGCATTAGAAAGGCAGCACACTGACATCTGGCTTTGAAAGCATTTGTTAAACTTAGCTGCTGCTCTCAAAGGAGGATGAAATTTTGTTCAACTGTGTAAGTATAGTATTTTAATATGAATGTGTTCTGCTTGTATTTGACTTTCTCTGAAGAAAAGAACTGAATTTATTAAAAATACCCACACACATTAAAATGAGCACTAAGTCTAAAGAGACTTTGAGCTCTAAGAGTTTCTCATATCTTTTAGCTGAGGAAGCAACAATACAAGTGTGTAAGGATTTTTTTTAAAGACAGCTCACAGAAAATGCTAATTGAATCTCTCGCATATCTGCATACTTTATCAGTCACCCAGACTGCCTGAATTGCTGCAGTAATAAAGCTTGTTTGAGATTTATAGATGATTTAGGTTATGCTTTACTAGCTATATATACTGGGTATCCTCCTGTTTGTTCTTTATAAAGAAATCCAAGGAAAAAATCAATTGAGGGGAAGAAAAAGGGCGGAAGAAAACTGCCTGCTGTTCTGGCTTGCTTTCCCCCTCCACCCCCTTCCCAAAGCTAAATAAGGGACTAAGATCTAATCCCAAACTGTAAATCATGCCTTTTCCTCTTTCTGTCATTTTCTATAGAGGAGTGGATTGCTACTTTTGGCTGATATAAGTATCTACCTAGAAAATCAACAAAGGAAGTTCCCTTTCGTTGGGCCCTGCCTTCTTACAAGTTATTCTGTTGCTACTGCTGTGTTCCTGATGAGTCCACTATCTGGAAATTGGTTGTTACGAAAAGTAATTGGTGGGGTTTGATGGATTTTCTTTTTTGTGTGTATGATTTTTTTTTAAATCCAAATCTGCAGAATAATACACAAGCTGGATAAATTTGAATTTTTATATGCTGCTGCCATCATGAAAATAACACTGCTAGGATTGTATTTACTGTGCTGCTAATGATGTTTGGATGTCCAAAACCTTGCATTCCTGGAAGGGTGGTGGTAGGTTTCTTTTGCTTTCGAAATTTAAACCAAAAAAAGATGAAAAACTTCTAGTCAGAAATAACCATATCTCATTTGGATTATGAGCAAAAATCTTTAGTTTCAACATGTCTATTTAGGGATTTATTTTATGTGATACTAAATCAAGTATCATCTATATTGTGGAGAAGAGTGTAGTGAAATTATAAACAAAAAATATGAGCAGCTTTGATACAAAGAGTACTATGAAATAAGGCCAAGGTAAATTAGCATAGTGTTCCTTGCAGTCTTTGTCTTAGTTTCTAGTCTGACAGGAGGATATTAACTACTGATAAAATCAGAATAGGAAACCAATGCTTTCATTAAAATACTAGGATTTTGAATCTTGAAACATATCTTACTTCTCTCTCTTTTTCCAGCATGGAGAAAATGATCCATATCTCATTTACTTTAAAACTGTTAGTCACCATTCTAGAGATACGGCTAATTACTTTTAATTAGAAATACTATTTGGATGCAGCTCTGCTGGGAATTGTTTTAAACTTACTATATGCTTACCACCAATTTTCTGCAATATGGCTTAGGAGTACTGCACTGTTCAATAGCAACAGGTCTTAAGAGTATCAAGGATGAAATTCTCAAGGGTCTTTATGTCATGGATGGAAATGGAATCATTACTGTATTTTTGAACTGCTGACGTCATTGACACCCACCTACAGTCCACTAGAAATATAAGTGCAGAGATCAGTTTGTTCGTGGATTACGAGGAGACAAACCAAGAAAGGGGCAAGACAGAGCCAAATTCACTGGTAAGCTTTATTTTAAAGAATGTCAAAAGGAGAATTGTTTTTCTCCCCATGAGTCAAGTTGTGAAATGTGTCTCTGGTATATTATACCAGGCTGTATTATTGTTGCACTTAGTAACGTGTAGTACAATTTAATGCAATTTAAAAAACTGAGCTGTATGGATCTCAAGACATGTTTCTGCATTCTCCTCAGAGGAAACAGAGTTCTGATGCTGTAGGTAATCAGCCACTGAAAATGGCTGTATGTAGTAACAAATGTAATCTACAAATGTAATAATTTTTTGTTAAATGTTCTACTAGTCCCTCAAAAGAGAATCCAGTGTCTAGAAATAGCTTTGGTATGGGAAGCACTTCTTTAGACTAATTTGTTCTTCCTGGTACCTTAGTACTAGGAAAACAAAGCCAAGTTGATAGCACACGGATGTAATCTGCCGTAGAAGATTTTCCTTGGATTAAAATGATTGCTTTATGTGTTACTAGTGACAGCTCTGTAGGATTTAAGAAGTGTGGATGTTTGTCCTTCTTACAGACTGTTCCTCTCCAACATGTGGAAAGTGGTGCTTCTAGGTCTGTATATAGTATTGGCTGTGAGAGGATTGGCAAAGGGTGCTCCTTTCCAACCAGAAGAAAAGTGGAAACCTCTAGATAATCCCAGAAACAGAGATCTGGTAAGGAAATGCTTCAAGAAAGAGAGCCAAGGTTTTATGTGTTTTTTTTTTCCATTTTCCATCAAGAGACTTTTTATCTTCTAAAAGGGGCCCATTAGATGAAATGTTAGTAACTGCGCACTTTGTATAGTCAATAACCATTTCTGAGTCAAGATGTACCCCTTAGCTGAGGAGGCATTCTCAGTGTGCAGTAGTGCATGAAACTTCCTTCTATCTCCATCCAGCAGCTTTAGGTTTTAAAAATGTGTTTTGATTATACAACTACTTGTTTCATAAAACAAATTGTGCAAGAAAAATACCACTTTCCCCAAAAATGTCCTCACTGTTTTAAGAAGCATTAGTTTTGAAGTGATTGGAAGGATACAGTTCAAATCAATTGCTCACTGGTGCTGACTCTTAGAGAATGTTTAACAGAACTGTCCTGTTTGCTCTCCAAAGGGATTTGGCTGTACCTGTTTCATAAGGGAATACAGTTGGAATCCCCAGTGATTCCGTGGGGAGCATAAATTAACAGGAAGCAGCTGATGGTCTTTCAACTTCACATAAGGTGTACAAGCCATGGATGAAGTGGACATGTCTGAATTATGTTGCCTATAATGTATCAGTTTATGATCAAAATAGAGAATTTCATCTCACTCATAGGAACTCATAGGAACAAATGTTACATCTAATTTGTGTCAGTAGAAATAACTAATCTCTATTGCTCATGCTGTACTTACTTTCACATATGTAATATGTTCAGTTTTTCAGAACGCTCCAGGCTTATTTTTCGGGCAGGGGTCTTGATCTCAGAAAGCTCCCAGCTACTTTCACAATGAACAATGAAGGACCAAGGCCTCTGATGTTCTACTCAGACCCTATTGCTTCTGCATTTGCAGATTATGAAGAAAGGAAAAATTCTCTTCCAAATTATTTCAAAGGTTGAAGGATGCTGCTGACCAAGGTAAAAGAGGATGCCTTGTCCTCTGGTGTTGTTACACGTAACCAAGAGAAAGATTTGGTCTCAAGGGATTCTTGCTTCCAACTGGAGTATAAAAACAACTTCTTTTTCAAATGGAATTAAAAATGTAGCACCTTAACTCTTGCTTGAAATGGTTTTAAGCTTCTTGACATGGAGGTTTATGAGGCATTTAGTACTTAGGTAAAATAACACATGGTGCTTGTGCAGACCTCTATAGACCATACATTTTTTATTTCCTCTTCTTTTCTCCCTTCTTTCCTGTGGAGAAGAATTCTGAAAAATGTGCAGATAATGGGGAATGCATATTTTATTTAAGCAATTGATATTGGTAAAATTATAACTTTAAACTAATGGTTTCTTGTGGTACATGTATATTAAAAATAAAATATAAAAATTAAAATATAAAAAAGATATTGCATTAACAAATCATACCTTATCTTTTATGTCTTTGTCCTTTGATGTTGTTTTCCTTATTTCTACCACTAAAACTGGAGGTTGATAGAAGGATTGCTATTTATCCACATCTCTCCTTAAACATGAAATAAGATTGGAGTGGCTTAAGCTTGCATTAATAATAAATCCAGCCTCAGTCTATGGCAGGTACTTCCCAGCTATTTTATGTATGAATAGCCATAGCCTGTAACAAATAAATCCTGTTTTGTATCTCCTTTTGGAAGTGAATGTTGGCAGTTCTGAGGAAAGGTAAATAATTGTTTTCTTCTGTTTTACAAAGAGTTGAGGATTTCAGTAAGATTCAAATTAACTATTTTGGTGATTTAGTCTGCATCTTAAAGTGCTTAATTTGTAATCAATATTCATTTTAGGATTTCTGGCTCTGTCCTGCTCTCTGCCTGCTTAACCACATCTCTCTTTGTAATCAAAAACGGTGCTCCACTACTCCTACCATGAATCATGATGAAAATGCCACTCAAATTTTAATGCTATGTTCTCTTTTTGCTGAGATTTTATATAAGGAAAACAAAAAGCACCAAAGTAGGAGTATTGTGTATGAAAAATAAATGAAAAGAGACTTTAAAGGGGATGCTATAGCTCTATGATAAGTCACTGCAACAGCAAGAAAGTGCTAGAAATAATATGTCCTATAATTTGTGATGGTCAGAGTAGTTCATTCCAGTGTTCAGAACTGTTTTCTGGAAGCCAAGGTCTGCTGTGCTCAGAGTGTTACCAGCACTTGGTTTGGGTCATACCTTGGCTGCATGTAGGTATTTCTACGTTTGTCTCACAGCTGGTTTTTTTTTCTTTCTCTTTTTCAGGCATTAACTTTAGAGCTTCGTGCGAAGTGATAACCTTCACAGCAAAATTTTACTGCTTTGACTTTTTAACTGTTACCTGACAATGTAAAATTTTCTTCACTGTCCCGGTTTCTACCTGTGGAATCTGATTGTTGTGCTGTCATTNGCCCGGGACCGCGCCCCCGGCCCGCGCCGCCGGCGCCGCCCGGAACTGGATCGCGCGGGCGCGGGCGGCGGCGGGCGCCATAGCGGGCGGGCCGCGGTCCGTCCGTGCGCAGGTCCCGCCGGCAGGGGCCATGTCGGGGTTCAGCCCGGAGCTGATCGAGTACCTGGAGGGAAAAATCTCCTTCGAGGAGTTCGAGCAGCGCCGGGAGGAGCGCAAGAGCCGCGAGAAGGTGAGGCTTCCCCTTNATATGTCCTATAATTTGTGATGGTCAGAGTAGTTCATTCCAGTGTTCAGAACTGTTTTCTGGAAGCCAAGGTCTGCTGTGCTCAGAGTGTTACCAGCACTTGGTTTGGGTCATACCTTGGCTGCATGTAGGTATTTCTACGTTTGTCTCACAGCTGTTTTTTTTTTCTTTCTCTTTTTCAGGCATTAACTTTAGAGCTTCGTGCGAAGTGATAACTTTCACAGCAAAATTTTACTGCTTTGACTTTTTAACTGTTACCTGACAATGTAAAATTTTCTTCACTGTCCCGGTTTCTACCTGTGGAATCTGATTGTTGTGCTGTCATTAGCACATATTCAGTCTACTCACAAATGTGTGCTGTTTGGCCCCTGCAGTTTGCCGAGTTTGTTTTGAAGTGTGAATAAATGAGAGCACTTTTAAACTACTGCTAAATGTCTTTGTGCAGAGCTGGGAAATAAATGTCAGCTTTCAGTTTATTAGAATTTGCTGTTTTATGGTGTTTTGTGGCAATTCCTTTCTCAGGTGTTTTGTGGCCATTCTCCAGGTGTTTTTGGCGATGTCTCAGGTGGTTTTTGGGCTGGTTTCTTGGGGGACTGAGGCGAACACTGGCTCCGGGAGCTGCTTGTGCCTCACCCCCCGCCCCTTTCTCACCCTGCCCTACTCAATACCACCTGCCCCATCACCATATCCGTACATGGAGTTAAAAAAACCCCACTTTTGTGTAAAATGAACCCACCATTTCTGAGGAAATAAAAGGTAACTCCTGCGCTGAGGTCGGTGATAGAGGACCTTTCCGAGGTCCTCCTTGCCCCTCCGAGGCAGCGAGCGCAGCAGCTGCACCGCCCGCCCCCGCGGCTCCCGGTGTCCCCAGGTATCGGGATCGGGACCGGGATCGCGACTCCGGCCCGAGCCGCCGGCGCCGCCCGGAACTGGATCGCGCGGGCGCGGGCGGCGGCGGGCGCCATAGCGGGCGGGCCGCGGTCCGTCCGTGCGCAGGTCCCGCCGGCAGGGGCCATGTCGGGGTTCAGCCCGGAGCTGATCGAGTACCTGGAGGGAAAAATCTCCTTCGAGGAGTTCGAGCAGCGCCGGGAGGAGCGCAAGAGCCGCGAGAAGGTGAGGCTTCCCCTTCCCGCAGTGTGTGTGTGTGTGTGTGTGCCCTGCTCACACGGGGGCTGTGGCCGCGCGGTTGTTCAGCGCAGGCACTCGGGGGGTGCGGGAACATCCGCGGGTCACAAAGTGCTGCGGCTCCCCCTCCGTCTGCTGGGGGAGGGCCGGGGCAGGGATCCAGTGCTGAGTGTTTAACGTCTGGTCATCAGTAAATACAGGCAGGCACAGCTCTGTGTCTAAAAGTGAGCATTAAGAGGAAATCTGTGTGGTTTATGGGAGCGTCGTGGTTTACGCTTCCACCTCTGTGTCAAAACGCGTCTGAATTTCTGTATGTCTTGGTCTGCAGAGAGAGAATTCAGCAGAACTCTGCTGTCGTGGAAGGGCAGGTGTTATCCTAGAGTGACATTCTTAGTAGATTAAAAAGTGTTGTTTTGATATATTTCATTTTGTGTTTAAAACAGGGAGGCTTCTGTAAGGATTTCTCACACATTTCAAACCTCTTAGTACAGTCAGCCGTGTCATCTTGCCTCAGTGTCATGCCAGATAAGCAAAGGACCAATCTCTTCAGTCAAAAGTAACGTGAATAGTCACCATCTGACTCACCCCACATTGACAAGAACATAAATAAATGCTTTAAAAGCCAGTAAAACTGGATTTTGTTCACTTAAAAATACAGCATTTATTCCACCTGCTTCACTTGCAGTGCAAAGGCTGGAAACCCGTGGTCTGAATGATAATTGTAAATATTAGGGGAAACAAGAATGAGTCGTGTTGCAGAGCTGGTAACTTTTTATTTTTCATTGTTGGTGTGTGCAGGATGGTGAAAATGCATCTGCTGAGGAGAATGATGAGGATGTAGAGACTCCATCGTCTTCCAGAAAAACATCAGGGAAACCTCAAAGTCAGGATGATGCTGATGGTATATGTTAACATAATAATTCCTATTTAAAAAGTCATTGAAAGCATTTGCTCTTTGATAACCATCTTTTTATAAAAACCTGGCTGCATTTTTCTACCTCTGGCTTCTTAACCACACAGTCTCAATTATTTGCTCTTTCTAAAGTTAAAAATAAACTGACTTTTCAGTTTATCTCAAGAAGTGTTGTTTGTTTTGTGTTAACTTTTGTCCCTGGTCTTCTGCTGAGACTTGACTGTTTCCAGAGTATTCTGTGTGTGTTTCCTTCTTGCATTGTCAACCAAAATAAAATAAAATAGCTGTAAGGAGGAATTTATTTTTTTCTCTTTGTTCATTTGTTTGTTTTGCTCTGTTGTCCTTTGGCTTGTTTAGAGTGCCCGTGTTTATTTCTCTCCTTATTTTCTGCTGGATATCCCTTGCTGCACATTCCCCTGCTGGACTTGCAGGAGGTGGTAGGTGCAGCACTTCCCTCTGCAGTTTGCACCAGTGCTTGTTTGATCCCGTGTGTCAGGCTCTGGATTTGAGCTTGAGGTCCAGAGTGCTGCAGTCTGACTCAGGCACCACCTGTTCAGAAGTTGCTCTTGTCAGGGCACAGTCCTGGGGGATTGTCAAGGCTGTGAGATGGCAAAGTGCAATTTGGATCTCCTTGTGTTGGTTCTTAGATTCATCTTCCTACTTTCACTGCAAATTCTCATCATTCTGTTCGAGTTTTTGTTGGATTTCTTTTCTTATACTTAGAAAAGAGACCCTAAATTGTCCATTCTAAAATGTGTGTCAGTGAAATGTGTCTCAGTTTTGAAAGTATGGCCAGACCTCATCCTGGAAGGACAGGAAACACTAGAAGTGTTCACTAGATATCTGTGATTCTCACTGACCCCTTCCCTCTGCTGATGTCTCTAAAATACTTGCAAGCTGCTCTGTATTGTACCCACTCCATGGTTTTTTCATCCACATCATCTTCATCCAAGAAAAAGATACCCTGATAGATTTGTGTAATAGTGTTACTTCTGCTCCTACTACAGAGAGCTCAGAAGTGTCAAGAGCAGTCAGAATTGAGGAAGCATTGATAATATTTATCACTGTGTAAAGGGTTGCTGCTAGACTATTCAGAAGAAAAAAATGTTAGATAAGTTCATTGTAAAAGTCACTTTTGAGACACAGATCTTCAGATGTAATCTGTTGCAATCTTCAGGTGATTCCTGCTGCCAAAGAGACTGAAATAACAAGGAAATTAAATTAATAATTACGTTTTTTACACATGGAGTGTGTGTGAGGGGAGAAAAGTCTTGATTTTTAGGTACTTTATATCCAAGTCAGAATGAAAATAACCAAACGCATCCAAGTCAGAAAAAAAAAAAACAAAAACAACTATAAACTTAGATATAGTCCCCAACTCCCTATTCTGTTTAGGCAATACATGATAGATTTGTTTTTCAGTCCCAACATGGCACTATGATTATTCTTTCATCAAATCTTCAGGTGCCCAATTCCCCAGCTGATATGTTTGAACCCTACACATTTGGATGTTCTGCATATGGGTCCTTGGTCAGTTATAACCCTGGGTTACCTTTGTAAGGAGAAATTGTAAATACAAAATGTGAAAATTTTTACAACTATATGCTTTAAGCATATAGTTCAGGTTACATTGCATCATTTTCTTTTTTATTGTAAAGAATTCTGTTATTTTTCCGGAGAAATGCAAATAATCTGGATTTTGCATTTACACATGTTAAAAGGTACTTATTGTCATGGATGGAGTGGATTCTAAAAATTGATTGCTGCATTTTTGTGTAGTAGAATTGCCTGCTCACTTACAGCCTCTTCAACTGAAAGCTTTATTCCAGCCAGCCACCTCAGTGCTCTGAAATTGCTTGCTATGCTTCTCTTGGATGGATTGAGAAAAGTCTTGAAAAAAACTCTTGCTTCATTCTGTGTGTTTCTCCATGCTTTTATTTCAAATATCCAGAAAATGTTGGAGGCTGGGGTATTGAGCATTGGTGACAAATAGTGCAAAGTTTTAAAACCAGAGAGGCTGTTAATAGTTTTCTTGCATTTCTGCAGGTAGGATTCCTAGAGAATAGCTGCTTCAAGTGGGCTACTGTTTTTCTCTGCACTTGTTCTGATAAGCAGCATGTTCTCTTGAGTATATCACAAACCTTTTTTGCTTCTTTCATAACCAGGAGAAACATCAGATGGCGTCAGTAAATCCGTACATCGGGTCTTTGCATCCATGCTTGGGGAAAATGAAGAAGAAGAGGAGGAGGAGGAGGAGGAGGAAGAGGAAGAAGAAACTACTGTGCAGCCCACAGCTGGAGATGTTTTTGTTTTGGAGATGGTACTTAATCGAGAGACCAAGAAAATGATGAAAGCAAGTATTTAAACTTTCATGTAACTTCCCTGTATCTCCTGACCCTACAGTATAAATATGCCAGTTTGTGTGATTTTAGCTACTTGCTGAGAAATTTGCCTGGAAATAGTTCCATGTAGGACACTTCTGTTTATGCTGGTGTTTGTTATGCTCTCTTTGTAGATTCTACTGTAGATTACTATTTGAAAACTTTCATAAATTATGAAACCAGTTTTTCCAGTGTCAGGATTCCAGTATTTACATTAGGTATCAGAGTCACTCTGTCAGCTACAAAAATTAGCAAATCTTTTGGTCATTTAGTATTACTGGTACTTAAATAACTTGTAATGGGGTTGTATTAAGCTCAGTTGTGACTGATGTCTGCTGAATTTGGGTGCAACTTAAGCTTCAGCAGAAATAATATCCCTTTTCCATTCAGGAGAAAAGACCTCGCAGCAAACTTCCTCGTGCCTTGAGGGGTCTGATGGGAGAGGCCAACATCAGGTTTGCTCGAGGGGAGCGTGAGGAGGCCATTCTGATGTGCATGGAAATCATCCGACAAGGTATGTTGGAATGGTAAAGCTGCTTGACTTTAAGGAGGGAGTGAAACTTCCATGGGCACGAAGAGAATTCAGTGTGGCTTCTCTGAAAGTGAAAATAATCAGTATAAAGAAAGCCAGTGTATAAGTAGTATGGAGTTAAGAATATGTGGTGTATTTCCTTTATTGTTTTGCTTGCAAAAGAAACTAGCACCCCAGCTTTGTAGAGGCCTGGGCTTTTGCTTAGCTTTACACTTTGCTTTTATTGTCTTTGTAGATGCAGGGTGTAAACATCAGCGTGACTTAGAGTGTAGAATAATTTTATAAATTGTTCGGTCAGGCTGTTTAATAATTTATAGAAAGGAGTCAGAAACTTCTCTGCAAGTTTAAACGGAACAATGTGGATGTTTCATGTAATTCTGATATCTGTTGTTTGCAGAAAGGCAAGTTATTTTTTCCAAGATGATTGTAAAACAGTAGGCCTTAGTAATTTTTTCTTGTCTGTTTTCAGCTCCTCTTGCTCATGAACCATTTTCCACTCTTGCCATGATCTATGAAGACCAGGGTGATATGGAGAAGTCACTACAGTTTGAACTGATAGCAGCTCACTTAAATCCTAGTGATACTGAGGAGTGGGTTAGGCTCGCAGAAATGTCACTGGAACAGGACAATATTAAACAGGCTGTTTTTTGCTACACAAAAGGTATTGCAGTAACTATTTTAAAAGTTTTAAAATTAATGTGAGATGCTAATGGCAATCATTGTGTTTGCTTCTGTTTGCTAATTTAGTTTGCTTCAGCATGCAGTCTGACTTTGGTAAAAGATTAATGACTCTGTAATACAGGCTCTCCTTTGCTTACAAAAGACCTTGTGCGTGTCCGTTATCATTCATCAGAGAAACACAGGTGAAATCCATTGTTGCCTTTTCCTAAACTGGGCTGCTGATGTGCTGCTGCTTCTTCCTGTAGCTCTGAAATATGACCCAACCAACGTGCGGTACCTGTGGGAGAGGTCCAGCCTGTACGAGCAGCTGGGGGAGCACAAGATGGCCATGGACGGCTACAGGCGGATTTTGAACCTCCTCTCGCCCTCTGACGGAGAGAGGTTTATGCAGTTGGCTAGAGACATGGCAAAGTAAGAAGGGTCTGGAAATACTGTGCTTTGCGTTTCCAGGGTTCCTCAGAAGCTGTCATTGATAAGCTTCACAGCTGAATCAAGCTTAGAAGTGTTGCATTCTCTTAGAGTACGAGAATAAAATGCAAATACTGATCACCAGATAAATGCCAATAGTATGCCACTGTGTACAAATGTAGTACGTTTTAATCTATGGGAAAGCAGTAGAGATCTGGAAACTTACTGCCAGGTAAAGTATTCAGTCTGAAATACAAACCATGTGCAACAGAATATGGTTAATATGTCATTTGTGATTTGTTTCTGGAGCAAATATGTCTCCTCTCCTTTTCTGCTCATGAGAGCTGAGCAGGTCGTAGAAGCTTGCCTGAGACAGCAATGGCCTGTGGTTAAAGTGTGTAGCTCTCTCATTGTAGTTTTTACTAAGTTAGTGACTACTTTGTGTCTCAGCTTTCTCTTGCCTAACTTATAGAAAGCTGCTATTGGCCTGTTTCAAAACAGTTTAGGTCTTTTGATCTTCATGGGTGTGAAATGCACCAAAAACTGCAAGAATGTGTATTTTAACAATACTATTATTCAAGGTTTTTCTAAAACCAGGTTAATGTGTTACATTATTGTTGCCTGGCTCGAGGTGGAGGAGAGAGCAATGAAAACTCTTGTAATGTCATAAGATAACACAGGGGAAAAAAATTGTAATTATCTGAAATATGTATAAGTTGCCAACAGTTGGAAGGAAAAACACCTCCTTTCTTACTATCTTTTCTAACTTATTCTTGCTAATGAATATAATTGCTAATAGAGCAAAATAAAAGAAATATGAAAATCCTTTTGCTACTATTCAAGCACACATTGTCAGTTATTTCAAATACTTAGTATCTCATATCTGTATTTTGCAGGAGTTATTATGAAGCCAATGATGTGACCTCTGCTATTGAGATAGTTGAAGAGGCCTTTACTAAACACCAGAGCCTTGTCTCCATGGAAGATGTCAACATTGCAGCTGAATTGTACATTTCTTCCAAACAATACGACAAGGCTTTGGCGGTACAGAGTTAAATACATTCATGTGTCACCTTCAGCACCTCTTTGCCAGTCAGGATGGACAGTTTGTGTTCCTATAGTGCTTAAATGTGGACATGTTTTTATAATGATAGACCTGATTGGATACAGATTGCTTGCTATTAGTTCTGTAGCAATTAGCATTTAAGTTAATGGCTTGATTTAATAAGTTGGGGGCTGATAGACTTGTTTGTTGTTTGAGGTTTAAAATTTTGGGATGCAGCTTCTCCTCTGTAGTGGCCGTAATCTTGGTAGCCAGAGAAGACCTTCAAGCTGGTTTTGTGAGTAATACCTGCAAAGGTCGTTCTGTAAGTGGAAGGTTAAAAGGGTGGTCTGATGATTCAAATGCAGAATGTTGTGCTTTATCTGGCAAACTTATGTTATGACTAATAATTGATATTTTAGGCACCAAGCACACATTCCAGAAAGACAATACATCTTGACTTAAAGGCATCAGGAATTGGAGAAGTTTGCTTATCTGTTCCAAATTTTTTTTAATCAGTTGTTCTATTGAATTATACTACTTTTATTGAGTTTTATTTATGTGTATGACCAGGACTGTTGTAAAATGTCTGTATGCTGCTGTAAAATTTTTTTAATTATTTCTTTTAAATAAGACAAACCGTATGGTTTTCTTGCAATGCATTTGACTGAGGAATCCTTGGAGCACTTTGGAAAGATCTGTGGAGAGCTTAGCTGTTTATCTGGAGCTTGGCTTTCTTTTTCAGTCTTCCAGAAGGCAGTAAAAGAAGCTCCAAAGGTTAAACACTTTCCTAGTTGTGATGAAATGTTTTTGCTAAGGAGCTGCTGATCAGATAATCCAATCAGTACAAAAGTAGTGAAAAAAGACATAATGTGATCAAACTCAGTCAACTAACCCCATGTGAACTGAGTGCAGTTTTCTTTTGATAACCTTTGTGATGTCTAAATCAGCTGCACTGTAGGTTGGTTACTCCATTGGTCCTTTAAATCTTTTAAATGATCCAAGTTCTTTATCTCTTTTAGGTTATTACAGATTTTACAGGAATTGTACTTGAAAAAAAATTACTAGAAAAAAGTCCAACTGAGGATAAAAAGGGTAAGTAGCTATCAAATGGTTGGCATGACCCTGCTGTCCTAATATGACATCTTTCCGTACCTTTTCAACTCATGGGTGTATTTTGATGCATGTTGACAGACTTTTTTCTTTTGAAACTTGTCAGCACTCTTAATGAGTTACATGGCATGACCTCAGCTTTCTGTAAGAAGTTACTCTGGTGTCATTAGCCCTGCAACTCATTAAAGACAAGGACTGCTCTCAAGGCAACTGGAGGCCTTTTAAAGTTCTAAACATTCCTCTGAGTGTTTACATCAGAGTAGTTATTTCTGCCATCTAGATAGCTTCTAAAAAAAAGAAAAAAGGATAAACTTAGTGGCATCTATACTCAAGAACATCCACCTCTGAAGTGAGAGTAATATTCTCCATCAACCCTGCTTCTGTTCTTAAACACTTAAATGTTTCGGTATATAGAAAACTAGGGGCATTAGCTTTTAATTTAGTAAAGTAAGTTGTTTATTAGAAACCTGCTTTGTGAAAGTCGTTGCTTTCTTCTGAAAATGTTTGGGCTGTAGAATGAACACAGCATGCCAACTCCATAAGCAGTCATGCAGTTGTATAACTGGTTGTTGTTTCAGCAGTCAGGTCCAAACCCAAGGCACTTTTAAGATCCTTATTACGTCTTTTTGCTTTGATGGACCAGGTAAAAATACAGTTTGTTTATGAACAACTGTCCTGAAACTTTTAATAGATAATTTGTAAGAAGAAAAACTGTTATGAGTCTTGGAATTAGATCACAGTGTTTCCAAGTTACCTGGTGTGGCCAGTTGCTTAAGACAAAGCTTCTAAACTACCCAAGAGCTTGGTTCTCCACCCTCTGTTGCTTTGTAACTTTTATAACTTTTTTTGATTGTTTCCTAATTTGGTGTCCTTAAAAAACTCAAACAAAACGNTAATCTTTTAAAGAAGATACAGGTGCAGTGGTAGAAACTCAGGAAAGCCAGGAGGCAGTGACTGACAACCAAAGTCATCCAGTTGCTGAATCCAGTGCTCCAGGTAAGTAATTACTTTTTTAAATTTTGTCCAAATCTATGAACTGATAATATGCTCTGGAACTAGCTTGCAGTCGTAGAACAATTGGGAGATTTTTAACACCACAGAAATAGGGCTTCACCCAGAAAAGGTTTCTTTTGTAATGTCTTCTTTATTCAGAAATTCCTTCTAACCCGGCCAGCCACCAAAGCCAAAAGTATTCAGGGCTTGCTGGCTTAAAACAAAAATGTTTTCATTTTGTAAGAATTTATCAGTAGGTGAATAGTTACTCTGGTTCTGGGTGTTACAATGTTCAGAGAATAAGGAACTAATCTGCATGTTGTGATTTGAAGTAACGGGATGTGGATGTAGGAGGTAGCAGGGAAGACTTATGTTGGGAATCAGTATTCTGAGGTTATAGAAATCACACTTCGAATGTCTGGTATAAGCAGTGAGGTGAAGGAGAACTTAAACAGGATAGTTGAGGAGCTGTCATGACTGCATGTGAAGGACATAAGATCATGGAGTTTTACTGTGTGATCTTAATCTGCTAGCATTGTCATGGGCAACTACTTTGCCTTGTGTTTGCATTGTCAGGTTGTGTTCCATCTACATGTTGTGT
This sequence comes from Neodrepanis coruscans, assembly GCA_013400695.1. Classification (NCBI taxonomy): domain Eukaryota; kingdom Metazoa; phylum Chordata; class Aves; order Passeriformes; family Philepittidae; genus Neodrepanis; species Neodrepanis coruscans. The sequence goes on along the minus strand of VYZS01082704.1, from coordinate 7,421 downwards.
GAAGTTCTTTAGTAACAGTGTTTAACTGTGTGTTCAGTCAAATCCCTGGTACACAGGACTTAGCTTAGTGAGAGCAAATACCTTAATACAGAGTATTTCCTTCAGAAAACAAGCAAAAGAGTGTAGAAGTGCATGAATTGCTAAAGGAAAGTTGTACTAANAAAATACATGTTTCGGGTGTTTTTAGTAAAAAGATATTTGAAAAGTATGCTACCTATTTTTCAAACTTTGAAATCTTCTTTTTCTGCCACTTAATTGTATTATGTTGTTTATGGTGTTTCTAGAATGCTTGAAGGCTTTGGGACACATGGAGCGTGCTGCAGAGAGCTACGCCAAGGTCGTTGATCTTGCTCCATTGCATCTGGATGCAAGGATCTCACTTTCAACACTTCAGCAACAGCTGGGCCGACCTGAGAAAGCTCTGGAGGCTCTGGAACCAATGTATGATCCAGATACACTGGCTCAGGATGCTAATGCTGCCCAGCAGGTGGGTAAAGTGTTCTGTGCTTCCAGTTTGGGATGCAAAACTACAATAGTGGTCAAAGATGTCAAATGCATAGGACCAGGAATTGAGATGTACTTATCTCACCATGGTGAGCCTTCAGAGCACAGCANTATCAGAGAGAGTAGGAAGAAGTTGTTCCAACTCTTGGGAAAGATAAAAGAAGGAAAGAGGCCAGGCCTACACAAACATTGTGAGAGCTGGTAAGAATATTTTCTTGAGTGGAACTGAATGTGGCCTGGAGGGGATGTGGAGCTTGTGGAGTGCTTGTTAAAGCCTGTGGATTTAGAAAGAAATCCTTTGTTTTGTCGCAGCTGTGGAGAAGGTCAACTGCTGCATACCTGAGGGTGTTCCCATAGACATCACAGTCAAGCTGATGGTGTGCTTGGTTCACTTGAATATCCTGGAGCCACTCAATGTAAGTAGAAAAAACTCAGAAGATGGGGAATCTTCTAAGAAATTGCCAAAACAAGTAATTGTTGCTGTTCTCATATGACTGAGGTTGTTGAAAGAGCTGCATAGATTCTTTTTGCCTCTCCCATTCCAAGAGAGAAACCTGACAGACCCGTAATAGCAGAAATACTATCTTTGTCCTTAGAAATTATGTCTTCAGTGGAAGTGCTACTAGAACACAGTAAGTCACAGTCTATTTGCTGTGACAAGCCCAGGACCACATTGCAAAGTTATTGAACACATTTTCACTTTGTTTTAAAGCAGTACTAAATCTAAAGACTGTTCTTTTATGAAGGACATTACTCATTGATGAACACTTTAACCCATTGGATATTTGAAATGTCCAAATTAGAAAAATATGGCTTTTTTCAGAAATTCTGTCATTCAGATCTTCTATTTTTCACTTGTAAAATAATATTTAAATGACTAGGGCAAAGAAGGCAGCAAAAATGAAAAGATAATGTATCTTAAGGGAAAATCTCCAATCAGATAAAAATAGGAAGATTATAGAATAATTCAGGTTTAGAAGGCCCTCTAGAGTTCATATGGGCCAATGTTCTCCTCACTGCAAATATAATACACACAAACGTAGAACACAATAGAAATGCATTTTAAAANACTTTTAGTGTTTTGTGTGTTTTTTTAAAAGCCTCTTTTGACCACTCTGGTGGAACAAAATCCAGAGGAAATGGGTGACTTGTATTTGGATGTCGCAGAAGCATTTCTGGACGTTGGAGAATACAACTCAGCACTGCCTCTCTTGAGTTCCCTTGTCTGTTCAGAGCGATACAACTTGGCTGTTGTCTGGCTTCGGCATGCGGGTGAGAAAAAGCAGGATTACTGAACAAGTGGTACTGGGAGAGGATAATACAATGCTGAGCCTTTTCAGGGACCTATATCTAAGATCACAGGAATTTTAGATTCATTGGTATTTGCAGAACTATAGTTGAAGTTTATTATGACAACTCGGTCAGGGAGCATTTTCTTGTTTTTCATATGCACTGAAATAAACCTCAGGTAAAAATACTTCACGTAAGTGAAGCAGCATCTATTTTGCATTCTGTCCTGTGCCAGCTCACTGATGTTTTAAGTGGAGCTGTGGATGCATCAGTACACATTTCTGAATGTTTTCACTTAAAAATACATGTTTCGGGTGTTTTTAGTAAAAAGATATTTGAAAAGTATGCTACCTATTTTTCAAACTTTGAAATCTTCTTTTTCTGCCACTTAATTGTATTATGTTGTTTATGGTGTTTCTAGAATGCTTGAAGGCTTTGGGACACATGGAGCGTGCTGCAGAGAGCTACGCCAAGGTCGTTGATCTTGCTCCATTGCATCTGGATGCAAGGATCTC
>VYZS01082701.1:38050-60342 GCA_013400695.1 Neodrepanis coruscans | reverse complement strand
CAAACGCGGGCCCTGGAAAAAATTTATTTATTTGTCTGTTTTGCACTTTGTCGGGTTTTGGTGTTTGCGCAAAATAAACTGTGATTTTTTTGTGTGTTCTCTTCATTTTTGGGGTGTGTTTGTGACTTCTCTCAGAGTCTCTGCTCCAAAATCACTGAATTTGTGGTAAAACCACCACACGAGCCTTCCTGAAGAGAAGAATTAAAGCACAGATGGGAAGGTGAACTTCCATCTCTAAACACTTTGCTGCTGGAACCCACAAGAATGAATTCTTTTTTCAATTCTTTTTGATTTCAGGATAACAGCTGATGAGTCCTTCCATGTTTAATTATGTCACTTTTCTTTTAACATTCGTAGATCAACTGTATTTCCAGACCTCACCTATCAATATATTCTTCCAACCTGAAATCTGGCTCTGGTGTGCTGTGTGTCTAACTCAGCCTGTGTACACTCTCAACAATTTTTCCAACATATCACATCAATATGATTCTTAGAGCAGTTTTGTTGATTGCTGGCTTGTTTTGGTTTGTTGGGTTTTTGTTTGTTTGTTGGCTTGTTGGTTTGTGGGGTTTTTTTGTGGATTTTGTTTGTTTGTGTTGGTTTTTTATTTGTTTGGGGGTTTTTTTTAATTTGTTATGAATTCAACTGACTAGATGGAGTGAACTCCAGTTTTAGAAATACACATATACCTCTAAGCAAGCCTTAATCACAGGCAACCTTACAACAGATACAGAGTTACAGCTCTAACAGTCTAAATCTAAGAATAGGTGCTGTTGGGAACCTAGAAGAGCAGTATGTAAAGTTTGTAATCATGAAACAGTCCCCATTGATCAAATTGAGAGATGACAATCCACCTTTATCAGCTTCTAGAATTCTTTTTTCAAATAACATCTCACAACGGCCATGATTAAAGCTATCCACTTGTCTGAGAGAACTGTTTAATTATGGCTGAAATCCATGCAGTTCCACACATACTGTCACTTCTCAGCCTAATTACCCAATTTTGCATCTCAAAATGAAGCCTTTGGCACTTTAGAAGATAACTGGGACTGAACACTGCACCATGACTCCAGCAACATAGGTTAGCTTACACCTGTCACATTGGTCTTCGAGTGTGGTTCCCACCACAATCCCCATGAAACCAACCACTGCAGACTACAATGGTGAACACCAAGGCAGTCAGACTACCTCAGCTGGTTAGAGCATGGTACTAATAATGCCAAGGTCATGGGTTTGATCCCCATAGAAGCCATTCACTTAAGAGTTGGGCTCGTTAATCCTCAAGGGTCACATCCAACTCAGAATACTTGTACTGCTGATAGAGAATCACAGGTGACAAATAGGCTCTTCCTCTTTTCCACAATTCTCCAAACAAAGCATATCGACTTTCTGAAAGAAAGCCTGAACTTTTCAGTGGATTTATATAAAACTTGCACTGTCAGCTAAGGACTTGATGTCTAGGTTTTGACACGATCCCCAACCAGCGACGCAAACTGACACAGGCCAGAGTTGCATTGCAAGCAAGGAATCCTTTATTACATCAAGCACTGATTTTTATATGTTTCTTGTATGATCATGTGATGAATCTCACAAAGTCGTTGGTTGAGGGGTCCTGATCATGCGCTTCTACAGTTTATGTGATTGGTTGCCATATTACTAGTCTTAAAAACAATCGAATAGTATTTATCATTTGTGGTTGTCAAAACACAAAAGAAGGCTTTATTCTAGGTTTGTTGAAGTATGAGGCCTAGGCTATTCTTTAGATTCACTGGCATTTAACTTAGAGAACTTTTTCTTCTAGCACAAGCACATCGGCTATGTCTACAAGGACTGACCACAAGAATCACCACATCCCACTCCAGACACAGGGCAAGTTTCTAAGTTTTGCCTGCTCCAGTACAAATACATAGCAACATGTACTTAAGCGGGGGGGAAGGAAAGCCAAAAAAAAAGCAAAAAAGTGCAACCTTTTCTCCCTCCCAAAAAATCCTTACTGAAACCAAACACTTCACTGTACACAGCTCTCTCCAGGGCCAGAGGATGAGACAATGAACAACACAACATGTTTGTTCATTGCTTAATATATTTGTGAAAGCTACTCAAATCCTATAGTGATGAGTGTGATACTGAACAGAAACAACATATCTCATTATTTTTATTCCTAATCTGAAAAATGTAGAATTAGAACTGTTGCAAAGGACAATTAACACTGACAAGAAAATAAAATCAAGCCCTTAAAATATCTGAGAAAAAGCAGATCTGTGAAACCGTTATTATACTCAGTGCTATTTAAAAAGATGTTATAGCTATAATAAAATAAAAAATAAAATCTGCTAGCCACCAAATTTCTCTTTCAAAATCTATATTTCTCCTATAGGAGCATTAGAACTAACTATAAAAATAATCTAAGCTCAAACTTCATGGACACTAACTTTTCCAAAATGCAATTTGACTTACGGACTTTTTAGCTTGAAGGAGTGCAAGAAATTGAGTGGCCTGAGACGGGATTTGCATATCATTAGCATGTGCAGGAGTAGGGCTTCTAAAAAATAGAAAAGGCAAACCAAATCCTAAAAGTTAGCTGAAACACTAATGTCTTCAGAAGTAATTACCAGATAAAATGAATTTAAGATAAAAGTGCTCATGTGTCTCAGATGAGACTCTGTAATGTCAACGATAATATGTGAATTATTAAAAGGAATCAGAAGTTATTTTATCCCATGTACTGATCAGTACTTCCACCTATAGACACAGCATTAATAATTACTTTTAAATCTAGATAATGGATTTGTTTCTTGACTCATAATCACAGCTTCGTGTGGGAATTACATCAAAGCACTAGCCTCTGAAGAGCTGTCTTGAAAAAAGCCCCCAAAGGAGTACTTTTTTGTGTATATAGAAATGTGTGCTGGTTTTATGACAATATAAGTGTTGCAGAAGATGTATTTTAGATATCCTAAGTAACTAATAAGTTGATGAAGTGGCAAGAATAAAAATATGACATTTAAGGCATAACCACCCTTATAAATTCACTCTACAACTGGGGTAAAACTAGAGGCTTTAAACATATTAATTTTAGGCAATTCATTATGCTCATTTTTAACACTGGTATCTGCACAGAGGCATACAAAGATGTGCTCACATAACTCACTGAAATATTTTATCTGTCTCCAAACAGTGGTGGTGGGGTTTTGGTTTTCTGCTTGTTTGGTTTTTAGGGGATTGGTTGGTTGGTTTTTATGTATCTGTAAAAAAAAAAATTGAGTAAGGTCCTTAAAATACCTTAATTTCATATGCTCACTCCAATAAATTTATGCATCACATTCCAGAGGAGCTGGATCCATTTCACGTATTTATATAAATTGCGGGTACTTGCAACTTGGTTTTAAGAAGCAGGCACAAAGGCAAGTTTTCATGCTGAAGTGGAAGAGTGCCTTAGTTTATCCATTTTCAAACAGAGGTTTTCTACCATGTTTTCCAACAACAATTCCAACCTTCATTTTTAAAGATACTCGAATATCTCCAATGCTTTACAAATGAGGAAGCAATGAGAAAGGCAGTTTCTGTAGAAAAATAAAAATAAATCCTGAGCCAAACCCCACACTCCAAAATTGATTATTTTTGTTCCATAAATGTGCAGAGAAATTATTCAATTTACCATCAGTCGTTTCCATACTATTTTTCCCCTTAGCAAAATACATATATAGCAGAGACCACCCTGTATTCTGACCTGAGTATTTTTGGGTTCCACGTGATATTTCATGCCCTGCTTAAGTTGCACCTTGTATGCGGACCTGAAGGAACCGGTATGGGCCACAGCAGGACTTCATAGTAAGCAGGCATTTGAGAAAATTACTGCTATTGACAGCACGGGAGTCTATCCTCCCCGACACAGTGATTACTTAACTTTTTTCTAAGGTTGCATGCTACTTGTCCCTCTTCAGGAAAGGAAGGATCTCCAGGAAGGATATGTGGAGTATTTCCTGACCTGTGGCCTTATTCCATACTCCTTACAGAAGGAGATGTCCCACTAACTTCAAGGGATTATGTTCTCAAGTAAGGAGAACAAGATTGGCACTCAATCGCTGAATTTACATAGAAATGTAAACCAATCAAGCAGCTAATGTCATGGAACTGTAGGTTGATTGTGCAGCATTAGAGTATTATTTATAAAATGAATGGCTGGATAACTACTAAGCGCAGTACTTCAGTGGTAACTCATAACCTTATCTACTAATGGAAATAGCTGGCTTTAGCAAGAATCTGTGGTGCTGTGCACAGTGACAGAACCAAGTAATTCACATGAAAATTTTAAACAGTGCAATCCCTCAATAATTTAGGAAATGGCTTGGTAACAACCATTTAAGCCTTATTTAAGTAACGAATGTTTTTGAACGCTGAAACAAACAAAACTGTACAAACAGTTTTGAACAGTGTACAAACAAAGTATCTGCTTAGTATGGATCTTGATCTTAAGAAGGAAAGGCAAGAGACCGTTCTACCTGCTCTTTTCATCTAGCAAAATCAGTCTCTACAAATTTTGTTTCAGATATGGGTATGCTGCTGTGGCTAAAATGGACCTTTAAGTTTCCATTATAAACTGCAGTTGTCAGGTGTTTACAACTTAACTGTATAAATTTCCCTCCAGCAAGAAACCTGACATTAAAGTTCTCAGTCTGTAAGAGATTTTAAAAATATTACAGTCATTATTATTTTTCCAGAGAAAATGTCCAAGGTGGTTACTGATTTAGAACAAATGTGCTATCACCAAACTCCTACTTTTTAGAAATGAAAACTTAACTGTCAGTTACTCTAGCATGAGTCTAATGACATTTGCAAGTCTTTGAAATAGTAAAGCTGAGGTAACAAACACCGAATAGCTATGGCTACCTTGAAGAGTAAGTATTTTACATTAGCAAAATTAACCCTTCATAGCTCCACCTTAGAAAACATGAAATGCTAGCATTTTTCTCTTATCTTTTAAATTAGGCAGTAGAGAGTTCACTTGCTGTGTGTTTTTCTTTCTTTTCCCCCAAAAAAGTAATTCCACAAATATGCCTTAAAATCCCAGCCACATCATCATCTACAGCAACAATACCCCATCACAACTGCACTTAATGGGCACAATGCTACAAACATTCAGGTGTAATTAACTTGGCCTGTGTTAGTACCTCCACTGAAAGGACCAGTAGCCTACACGTGCTCACAAGTTTATGCACTTGAGCCTCTTAAATGTCCCTTTCACAAGGATATTACAGGGTTTAATAAATTAATTGCAAAAACACTGTAGAATTTTGCAATAGTACAGTTATTGTTTTTTTAAACTAGCTCAAGACATGAGGATCCTATATTATACAGACTCAAACCAATTTCTATTAAAAACTGATTATTCTCTGCAGAATTTAATGAAGTCATTGATTTGTATGCAACTTCAGCCAGCCCAGTCTGAAAACACACTGAAATAAATAACTTATTCCTAGAAATTTAATAATTCTTACTACCCTGGCATTTTTAAACACAGACATCTTAGCTACAACAATACGTTGCAGTTTCTGTGCACCACAGACTCCAGCCTGAGAACTTGCTGCGGTACTGATTTTCAGATGTATACATACCTGCATGTCCTAGAAAGCTGGAAACCAAATGCACTCAACACCTCTGGAAATCAGGGACCTCACAACCTCAGTGTGTACATGATAGTAGTGGCCCAGGCAAAGCAGGCACTATACACTGAGATCTGTTTCTCTTTATAGTTATTTCAACACCGATTGTTACAAGGGTGAACTGCTTCCCACAACCCTCTAAGCTATGAATCGGTGTATCTGTCTTCATTTTTCCAATTATCTTTGCACAAATTCCAGAGAAGCCAAGGGATCCACTTTAAAGAAGGAAAAGCATGTTAAACTGCCCCAAATTTCACCATTAAAAAAATTTAACCTTGAAAAACAACACCAAACATGTATAGGAAGCTGATTACATGTGTATTGGATATATTTTTCCCCCTGTAACAGTTCCTAAAGAAGTTTTCTGTATTTCATATACCTCTAAAGTCACAGACACCAGCTGTGCTGTAAATGCACTCTCAGCTTCATAACTTTATTTATGATAAAGTAGTATTACTACTTTAATGTGAGTTAAAAGTGATTTAACTCAGTAAGAGTGACTGAACTCTTGTTAGAGACAGAGACTTTCTTTCATTAATACACCTCAAACAAGTGATTCATGATAAATCTAAGTTCTTATCCACTTCTAATTGCACATGGGCAATAGAGGCAAGAAGGGGATATGAAAGGAATTTCACCGAAAGTCAAAACAAGTACTGTAACCCATAGAGCTAAATTTATCCAAGAATTGGTAATGCACATGACAAAAGAAACACAGTACTACTGCAAAAAGGCCAAAAGACAAGAGTATACTTACTGCAAATGCAATTTGAGTTCCACTCAGTTAGCAAGAGCACAACATCCTTTAACTTGATTACAGCTTGACTGTGATGTCTGTAGTATCTGTCTTCTCTTCAGAATAAATACACAAGCTCTTCTTCTTTACCTAAATCCAATCACAAACCAGTCTTGGACATGCTCCACCCTTTCAATTACATATTGCTCTCAGTGACCATATTTCACCTCTCTCCTTCCCTCATTCTTTTTCATACTGTAGCCCTTTTTATTCAATGCTCTTCTAGGAGCATTATCTCTCATCTAATAATTGCATTAATTTGAAATTTTAATTTTGGCATTTAAACAACAAGAAACTAGTCTTGACAGATCTCACAACTCCATGGACAGTAATAACATAAAAATAAGAGCCATTTTCATTTTTCCCTGAACATACATGAATTTTTAAAAGGCAAAAATGGCAAAGAGAAGAAATGTTACCCTGTTGTTTTCTGTAACAAGATGAGAACACATATTTATGGAAGGACTGTATTAATTTCAGGTGCTAGTGCACTGACTTCAAGGAAATATGATCAATAAACATATCCTTTCACTTCAATAGAAAAATCAAGTAGGTACACAAAAATTTGTCAAGGACAGCACATATTTCATACTCTTCGGAATAACCGTACATTATTTCATTGTAAATAAAATTTTTATATATATAAAGCAATAAAAGGAAAAAGTAACAGTCTATTGCAACTATAGTTTCTGTTAATTATGGATGTTATATAATTTTCATGCTTATGGTAAACGGTAAGTTCTTGTCTGTGTGATTTCACAACAACACGCCGAGTTTACAGGCAGTCTGTAAAGAGTGGAAGAAACTAATGCAGAAATGGTATTCCAGCAGGCCTGTATCATTAATAAAGCCAGTAAATAAAGCCTTTCCATTACATACTGCCTTTCTGAATTAACTTTTGTAATGAAAAAGTAGTTCGCCCAAATAGAACACAGTGGTTACAATGCTGATGATACATTTTGAATGTATCTGCATGGAGTTAAATAGTAAGGATCCAAACCCTTCCAAGATGTGTCTCAAGGAGGAGAATAGGAGAGTGACAACAAAGACATCTTGTGACATAACAGAAGGAATTGTTTCACTGTATGGAACTGTCCAAGTTCCATACAGTGCTTAGGACTGTTTTTATCTTGAAAACTGGTTTTCCCTTTACTCAGTTCCCTTGGGATCTCTGACTATACAGCCTGAACTGATCTGAAAAGTAAAGCAGGGACAGAGGGTGGAGGGATGGGGGGAAGTGGGGTGGGGCAGAGGAAGACAGACAAACCTCCAAACTGCTGGGACTGACTTTTTCAGCGTTTGCATGACAAAATTTCTATCACAAAGGAAATTAGAGCTTATTGGCCTGAGTACTGGAAATTACTGACTTGTGCAAATGACAACCCTTGCTGCTCACAGTAAGGAAACCAAATTAAAGGCCTCTAATGTATACAATACTGCCATTTATATATTTATTTTTTAAAGCTCAGGTTTCCAGTTCCACCAGTACATGTCTTCTGCATAGACAAGTGATGCTATGGTAATACACACATGTGCTGCTTATTACAGCATAGCTCTGAGTTGCAGGGGCAGACAGCAAGAGGGATTGGTTTAATCTAGATTTTGGGTATGTAAAATAAATAAAGACAACATGGAAGCTGGTGAGTCAGGCTGTCAAGACCTCAAGACCATGGGAAAACATAACTTTAGTTAGCTTTTAGCCAGTTACTCTTGAATGCATCTTCCTTTTTCCACTTATACCTGCTACTGTTTAAAGCACTAAATCAAATATTGCCTGTTTTTTAAAAAACGGGTTGTAGGTTTTTCATAAGAGAAAAATGTGAGTTCCATTACACTTATATCTTTTTCTTTTGCTTGTTACATGGATATTGGGTGGGTTTTTTTCTGTTCCTGGTGATTGGAATTTCCTCTGTTTTCTGTTACTTCTTACCGTTTCCTCTGGACAGTCAGTTCCTCCTGTTGGTTTTTGTTTTGTTTTGTTTTCAAATAATTTTTAAAAACTCTTTCCAGGAAACTAGATTGTAAAACCACAAAATCTGGCAGAGTGACAAAGCAGGGGGAAATTTTACATTTTTTTACCTAATGTATTGAAGCTCATTAGATTTTATGCTAGCATTAAAAAAAAAGAAAAGGAAAATGAACACACTTTGCTCAACTGAAAGACAGGATTTGGCAGGGAATAGATGGGAATAAAGAAACATGCTTGTAGTACAAAAGTGATCAGAAGGCAAAAAAACACCACAGGAAAAAAAATCCATTGATAGGATGACATCTTTTTCCTACAGAGGCTTTACATATTTCATCCTTTCACCAATTTTCAGAGCACACATATTTTTTCCAGTATTTCAATATATCTGAAGCTGAAACTTTAACTTGCTTCTCATTTCCCCCCATTTTCTGTATCTGATGCTTGATTAGGACCATGCATTTCCCTGAGGAGAGTATTGCAAGAATACATGGAAGCAAGCGCTGAGCTGAAACCCTATAAAATAAACTGCTGCCAAGACGAGGCTGCCTGTGCACGCAAAAGGCAACCTTCCCCAGGAGCGAGCAGGAGTCACATGTGCTAGTGGCACAAGGGACCACTGCTCTAGCACTTCAGGTACAGAAAATATTTCTACTTAGTTTTCAAAAGCCATTTCTAAATTCCTCTTGTGCAACTCTCCTGAACTCCATCTACAGGCTTTCAGTGGTGTTGTTTACATAAGGGAGACAGCCAAACATTCCTGGAAACTGGACACACTACTAATAAATTTTTGTTAATTGTTATTTGCAGCTGAAACCAACTACAGTTGTAATTCAAAGTAATGCACAATTCAAGGCAGAACCTAAGACCTACAGAATGATTTTGTCAAACTGTATTTTGCTGTTACTCATTTTCTACAACATTTTAATTTATAGATTTTAATAAAAAGCAAATATAGAAGTAATTAAAAGGCTACAAATAAAAGAAAAAACTGTTGTATTTTGCTAATTACTGTGAAATATCTATATGCTTCTATCTCTCATACAAAAAACCTTCAGTGCTCCACAATTAGTTTATATTTGAATCAATACTCAAAGTTGTGCTTTAAGTTTACCTTATTACAAAAGGTAGACAGAAGCACTCTTGACTGAAGTGGAATTACTATTCAATGAAAAATAAGAAAAGATATTAGAAAGAAAGTCAAGAATGGAGACTATAGGCTCAAATCAAGTCTCTGCATTTTTGCACATCAAATTTGAGGCTAATTTTCCAGCTATATTAATTTACACCATACAATTTCATAATTAAATTATATAATGTGACACTTCAGCAAACATTAATTTAGCACAAGAAAGCTTGGCATGTATTTTAAATTAGTTGCTGACACATTCTACTCTGAAAAAAGTACTACAGTGAATATCTATTTTCCTCATTTTCATAAGTCAACAAACACACAGCAAAACTAATATGCAGCACATTTTTAAATACAGATTTTATTACTTGAATGAAGGAACATGGTATCAGATATCTCATATGGACATCTTTTGCATATTTGTAGCTTCATCACAACTTGCAAACAAACTGCTTTGCAGACCAAATTAGCAGGTCCTGATGTAAAATGTAGATAATGATTTTGCAGTACTTTTCTGACAGATGTGCATGTAATACTATGCCATTAATGGGGAAATTATAAATTCATACAGATCATTTAAGAACAAGCAAGAGAGCATTTAAACCATAATACATTGAAGAGATACTTGCAGCAGTTGAAAAATGCTGACAGAACAGATCTGAATTAAATGACCTCAGGCTAAAATTTCTGAAGAGGAAATCAGAGAACTACCTTGTAATAACAGTGTTGTTAAAACAGAAATAACCAAAAAGAGGTGACAAGATGTTTCTAAAAATATTAAACAAGTTTGTGCAGTGAACAGTGATAGACACATTATTTTTATGTTCCATAGACTTATCTACTGCTCAAAACCATTGTTCATTGTTTTTAGAAACTAGGGAATCTGAACTGGGACTGCCTTGATTTGCACTGAGATTTATATGTTAAGCATTTCAGACATAACAAACTTGATTTTGGAGAAGTACTTGTTGAGACAAAATTCCCACAGATTTCAGCAAGACTCATCTGCATAAGGATTGTAGGGTGGGGCACACAGCACCTTCTGAGTAACTATTTTAAAATACACACACTGGAAATTTAAATTTATTTTGACATTTTATATTCTGTGGTGAACTTCAAACTTTCATTGCAATGCTAAAACATGAAAGCATTAAAGAGCATAACATAAAAAAAAGTGCTGAGGGCAACAGACTTGCTCAAATCTAGTAGAGGTTGAACTTAACCTATTACACACTCTTAAACACCTTGCTCATGGAAATTACTACTGAGTCCATCTGTGCACAGTGTCCATTCTCATTTGGGGATATCAAGTATACAGTATGGGTCAAATTATTTTATATATTGGAATAAAAAGGTTTCAAAATAATGCATGTGTGTAGAGCAGTATGAAATTATGCTAGCCTACATGCTAATAAATTATGAAATTCAGTACAGTTGTATTTTCCAAACTGTAACAGAAAAGATTTTTAGAAACTATCAGGAAGCTGCTATGAAATCTAAACCAAGAAAGCACATAGGCAATGCATAAGAAGCATGCATTATCATGGCATTTTCTGACATATGCTTTGGTTACTGGAGATCTGTCCAGAAACTTGTTCCAGTGAATTGCCTTCAGATGTCTCTAAATGCTCTAGAGAAACAATTTGTCGCCATGAAGGCAAATAGACAGATGCTAAGCCTTGACTTCAGCAACTGGAAACTGCCAGATTTGCATGAGGAAATGGTGAAAAGAGGAATTTTGAAAGGCTCTGGACAGAAGGCTTACAATTTATATCTCAGCTACAAAACCAAAATGTAACGTACTGTTACAATCATTCATCACATGAGGAAAATTAGAGATTTTTATCTATATACACACTGTGAAGCCAATCTTGACACCTTTACACAGCCATACTTCTAATGATTCTTGTATGTACAGCAGTGGCAGAATGAGATCTTCTCCAATATTTGTACTATTCCTTATTGGCATTAGAAGCAAATTCAGACTTAGTCATTCACAAGCCCCCTAGAAGCTGTGTGAATCTTGGCTTCTGAGTTGGAGGAAATAGGTTCACATTGTCTATTTTGTGCACTTCCAACTTTGTAAAAGAGTAAGTGTACTTTTGGCACAGAGTCTTGTATGCAAAAGAGATTTACAAAATGGAAGAGAGAGGCTTAAATATTTATAGTTCCTTTCTGAAGAAATGCAACATCAAAACCAAACCACACCAACCAACCAACAGTACACCTAAATCAAATCAGCTTAGTTGCCTTGGTTCAGCCCTTATTGAAAAATCCATCTATACAGCAAAAACTGCCCTCACAAATGACCACTTGATGGACATGGCTATTGAATGGGTGTGGAAATTGAATTATATGCTCTCTCCCTGTAGGTGGTCTTTATGGATCAGTTTACTGGAGTGAGTTAGAAGCTGGAACCACTGCTGTCTGTGACACATCCGTTCTGTGGACACAATCCTTCAGACTGCAGCTCTCAATATGACTCTATTCAATGGAGATAAACACTATTTTTTAAAAATCTCTCTTTGAAGCAGCAATTTAAGATAAGCATCTATTTGCAATAGACATTTGCAATACAAACTCTCATTGCAGGCTCCTACTAACTTGATTTAAGCATGGTTTTGTTTGCACTCAGGAAACAAACTAATTTAGCTGCTCCTGAACACCGTTATAGAAAGATGAAGTATCCAGTAGCTCACAACTGTAGTTCCTAGTTCAACAGTCACATTTGCTACACAGTTAGGTTATGCAGAAAATTTGTTTGCTTTAGCTACCATTACACAAGGGATTTGTACTATTACACTGTTATCCCACTATATTCAATTTTCAGACTTGAGCAGATTGCCTAGAGACTGAAAAGCAGAAGAATTCAGATCCTCATGTACATCAAGCATGCAAAATTACCATCTGCAAGAAAATGTCTGGCATATTCCCCACACTGATGAGACTCTGTCATTAATGCACCCCAATACTGAGAAATTGTGGTTTTCCCAATATTGTCTACTTTCAAGGTCTGTATTTAATAACAACAGTAATGAATATACTAATAATGATTACAGGATTATTGTTAGCATGATTCAGTAAAATTTCAGTCCAAGACTACTTTTAATTTTAAAAGCTGCAGTTGGTAATGCATTCATGATGAACAGAAGATATCATTTTGGTGAGTAATAAGAGGCAGGACAGAAACAACGATCAAAACCATCAAAATAGCTAACAGTCTACGAAACGCAAACTGAAGTCTCATTCAAAACAGTTTTTGAATAAAGGCACTTCTTCCCTCCAGGTCTTCCGCAATTATATGGAGGAGTCCATCAAGTCAATTAGAAAATCTGAACACCTGACTCTCTGTTAAATTCCTACCTCTATGACTTCTCCTGTTCCTTTCAAAATGAAACGTAAATACTGACAATCAAATTAAAGCAATTAATTAAGATAGCCAAAAATCATTGATTGAGGGATGTCTAACTGTATTAATAACTCAGTTCAGAGGGTAAAGTCTGTTCCTCTTTCCATGCTATATATTACTCCTGCTATATACATGAGGGCAAGTATTACAAGATAACCCACAAACAGCTGGCTAGCGTGTACAGAGATGCTTTGTTCTTATGCAAAAATTCATGGTGTGCATAATATCATTGGTATTCTTTCTTTAATAAACTAACTAGGTGTTTCTACCTCTTTTGAGAAAAACCGCCATAGAGAATGCTCAAGTACCATCACCATAATCAATACACTGAGTTGAATTGCTTGTTATTTCTAGCTGATACTCCCTGCTCCTGTTTCATATAAACTCACATGTTGCTATCTAAGGATAGCAAGCAATGGCACCACATACACACACGACCCCCACTCCTGCTCTCATGTTCTTCACAGCTTTCTCTTCAACACAAAAATTCAACATACAGCTCAAGAAATAATGTAAGATGAAGCTGGCTTCTCTCCTACAAATAAAAAGCGTTTCAGCAAAAATTGTCGTCTCCCTGTAAATTACACTTAACCCCCCCAAAGCAAAGAGGAAAAGATGCTATTACCTAATGTCTGAAAATTCAAAGAATATATTCATTCAATGAAAATACTTCTGCAAGTAACATGAACTAAAATTATTTCCTAAGTTTATTACACAGAAAACAAGATATCCAGGTATCTTTTTAACTATGCCTTCCTGGAAATAGTACATTCTTCCTTTCATAAGGAAAGTGAATATTGGTCTTGATATGGCAAATGTTACTAACACAAAAATGTACTCAACAAGACAGAACTGAACACTGCGTTTTCACAGAGGCATGTTACAGCAGTTTCTCATGCGATCCCAAACAGTTCCGAATCTCCAATTAATACAGCAAGTTAAATCTGTGCAACTGAGGTAAAACATCATATCCTCTGTGCTTTCAAGTGTATTTCAAGAGTAAGATTTTTATTTGCAAGGAACAGATCCAGAATTCATTCATCATCAGTCTTGGTTTGCAATTTAATCCCATGACTATCACACCATCTTTCAGATCACTCATGTGGTCATGACTGTACATGCAGTGTTTGCAGCCAGTCCAAGAAACAGACAGGATCAAAGGAACTGGATAAAAGTGGCCCCATCAGGGCAATTTTACATGCTGAGCCTGTAAAATTAGGCTACTTGCTTCCATGGCCATGGCTTTCCCTCCATGTCAAACTTAGATCAGACTTTGCGACACCTGAAGTAAACAGAAGTTTCCTTCTCAAGAAAATAAACTACGGTAATCCCAACATTTGCTGAAAGGAAAGTACTGTCACGTTGCTTTATGTAACAGTAAAACTATTTTATTTCTAAGACAACAAGGAGCTGCAAAAACTTTCTCCATGATGAAAACTTACTGTCAGACCTTCTTCTTGCACTGCTGAAGGGAAGGAAGGGTTTATGCTCTCAGAAGCTTGTTTCTAGGAGAGCTGGCACAGCCCTGCTCAGCCAGCCCACGAGGCATCTCCCTCCAAGAGGCATATATCCAGTACACAGTACTGACATTTTGGACAAAGCCTCAGTCCTAATTATAAGTTTAAAACTAAAGCTAAGTGCCACTGGACCCTGATGCAAATTTAAACTTGTCTGCTCTAGCTTGGCCTGACATTTGTGTGGCTTACACAAATCGCTAAAGAATATTCACTAAGCCTGTTAGGAAACTTGTTGAGGGCAAATAGGTAGATGCAAGCATGGATAGCAAGGACACTCTTCATCTATTTGAACATGTCCCTAGGGGTCTGTCCCAGTCTGGTTATCTGGACTAGATAACCTTTAAAGGTCCCTTCAAACCCAAACCATTTGGTGACTCTATGATCTTTCAAAGGAACATGAATCTTACTTAGCACAGTATTTATAACTCCAAGCTCTATACTGTAAGCCCACTGAATACCCTATTCCCACTCCCTTTTGTTGCAGCAGCAACAAAAATATATTTCATCAGAAATAGAAAGCAGAGTCAGTAGGGTAAGGCCATGTTAACTTGCTGAAATTCGGCTCAAAAGCATCTATTTTTGAATAAGTTCTATGACTGCAATTCTCATGTGAGTCAGCAGCCAGATAAGTAGGTATTAATTTAGCAATCAAATCACTCCAGAATACATGAAAGAAAGTCCCTGTTTCTGCTAGCTCAGACTCGGGTACCCTTCCAGTTACTTCTGAGCTGAGAAACTACTCCTCAGCTCAACAGACAATTCATCAACAAATCATCAAAAGATGATTGAGAAACATTATTTCAGGAATGTTCATACCTCAGAGTTTGAAGAGGCTGCAACCTTTCTATTTTATTTGATGACAATATTTTAGGATATAAAAATAGTAATTTTAAAAATTCTGACCTTCTCATGGCATTTAAAAGACATCAGGAGAAGCTTGAAAGAAAAGAGGAGAAAAAAAGGATTTTACACAGGTTACCAGAAGGCAAATTTACCTCTCCTTTACTTTTCCTTAAATAAACCCTGGCTGCAAACTAGAAAATTTTTAATATCCCTTGAAAGCAGCCAGAAATAGATCTAGCTTCATGATTACGTGGCAGGGAAAGAGGTAAAGAAGTACTATGAGCTACTAAGACTGTAAATAAAACTTCAAAGCTACGAAAACCTTATAATCCTTTCTAAAACTGGTTTTGCCATTCATTTGCTGCTAGCACTACTATTTGGATCAGTAGTAAAAAAGCAGGGTTCTGGACGATTGCAACTAGCACTTCAACACAAAATAATGAAGAGGTTACTTATACTTTCATACCGAGCAGTCTAAATATATCTAATGGAAAAATAACATTCACTTGATGCTGTAGACATCTCCTGATGGGGTAACGTTCTATATCATAAGGGCAACACAAATGCACAGTTACATATCCAATCTTTTGGGTGACAACCACACAACAAAACAGATCATCAAGCTATTGAAGTTCTGGGTGGGCACAAGGACCAACTCCATAGCAGCATTTGCTATAAATGCTGTCTTCTTGCCTTCCCAAAACGGTCAAAATATGTGGTGGAGTTTGCATTCTCTGTAACAGTTGGTTCCAAGTAAAAATGAGTTGCTGCTAATGCAACTGAAACACAGCAGGAATTTTGTTTTGATGCATGATTTACTATATATGCAAAAGATCAAGAGTTTAGGAAAAACATGAATGAACTTCAAATTATTTAGAAGTATTCACATCTTCCCAAAGTAGTAAACTATGATTTTGAAAGCTCGTAAACACAGTTCTCTCCTCTTTTTCTAAAGCAAAACAAAATGACAGTATTCAAAGTTGTCATACTGAAGTATCTAGGAAAGCTGAAGGCCCTTCCTGAAACTCGGTGGGGAAACACCGCTTAGACATGATGATTCAGACAATCATCATACTTACAGCACCAAAATCAGCAAGCTCTAAGTTTATACCAATTTCAGATTTTGAAAAAAGAATAAATAGAGTAAGATTTGCGCACAAAGCAAACTGTACTCTCCTCTCATCACACTTAGAACACAGAGGCAGAATCAAGGGCACAATCCAAGTGCTATATTCAATTTAAAAACAGCAAGTTTTGGTGCATGATGGAGTTGATAAAGTTAATTTTACAATGGACACTGAAGAACAAAGAGATGGTCATTTCTAGAATCAACCTGGATCTACCAATTAGATGCAAGAGGCTCCACTGACAACTGTCTTTGGCCAGCTCTTTCATGAGGTAGAATCTCTGCACCTTCAAAATCAAAACCAAACCCCTACTTTCAAACAGAAAATAATTTTACAGAAATTCCCTTTGACTGCCACTGGGATAGTCAGACTCAAACAGATGGCAGAGAACAATTTAGGCTTCTGTCCACAGGATCTAGCATGATCAGCTTCAGCACAAAACAAAATTCCTCCACTACACAGTACAAGAGATTAAGAAAACCCTGGTGGTTTCTGTCAGCACAAACTACACTGAAAGATACACCTTCTTTTTTTCCATTTGTTTTATTTGTGTGATTGTTTGTTTTTGTGACAGTAGGGAAAGAGACCAAACTATGGGGGCTCCTACATTTGTAGCAAGAACTCTAAAGTATGGAATAAAATGGGTTTTGTTTCCCAAAGTAATTGCTGATACTAGGGTCATTGACATAAATCTGCATTTTGATTCAGTAACAGAGAGAACAAAGAAATAATTCAGGAGTCAATCTTAATGCTTTGACATCAAAACAGAGCTGGAGCTATGAATCATTCCTTAACAGTCAAGCTCTAGACAGGAGTGTTTTCCATTGCTTAAATTCTGAATAAATCAGTACTCAAAGCACATTTTCCATACACTCTTTCACAGAGATTCCCTATGCAAAAATAGTTTTCAAATAATACACACCAACTAAACCATAACATATTACACATGGAGAATGAAAAAGCCATAGAATAAAGCTGGTAGTACTGCATTGTTCAGCCAGTGAGGCAAAGGAACACAGACCATGAAAATGCAGTATGTATTATCACATGAACAACTAAAACAAAAAAACCTGAGGTATATTTTAAAAATTCTACGGCTGTACTTGCAAAGTGATAAATAATAAGACTACAATTTATATTATTTCCTTTCACCTTCATACGACATTATCTCATGAAAAAAGCTTCCAAATGGTTCAGTTACAACTAAGGTCAATTTCTGGTGATGGGTATCACTATTCACTGATGTCCCGTGTCACAGAGGATCTGGTATGATCGGTCAGGGCAGAAAGTACATCTTAAATGAGTAAATTAAAATATCCAGTTGAATATCCTTTGATCAGGACTGAACTCACTGCTTCAGCATGGATTCCATGTGCTGCAATGACTAAAGTACTCTGATATTGATGTGAAAGTGCACTACTAGAAGTAGTTTAACAGTTAAGGTTAAAAAAAAAAGAGATTGAAGCAAGACAATATTGCTGTCTTGCTACATTTTTAGTTAAGAGGATAAAGCCCTTCTCCCAAAATTTAACTTCAAACAGATATAGTGTTCCCTTCTGTTTTCCCCAGCTTTAGTGAAACCCACTAAGAACACAAATAGGGACAGTGGTGATTAATACGAATCTGCTGCCGCTAACCCTCACCTAAGCATGGGGGAAACAGATTCTACCAAATATTCTGCCTGGATGATGCTGAGGTTGCATTATGGACCTCTCAGGAGAGCATCTCCAAACAGTGCATTCAGGTTCAGACCCCTGGATATCACGACCGTGAACACCACTGCCTCACTTTGGCTCAGGCATTCACCAAGACCAGAAGAAAGCTGTCATGTCATCCTGTCCACGGCTACCAGAAATGAAGTATAATTTTTTTTTAATGAGTTTTACCACCCATTGGCATTCCCTTATCCAACCCAGCAAGTTCTGTCTAAAATCACAAGTCTGAAAACACTGTATTTTGCCAAAGTTTTGACATTTTCCCCACAGGCTTCTGATCTGAACTTTACTATTCAAAACTTATCCTGACCATATTTGAGCAGAGTAACATCATATTGGTTCCTTAAATCCCTCCTACAGCATGAATTAGGTACAGTTCTATTTATGTTCCAACTTAAAGGGTGGATATAAGCTGAAATTTCACAAGTGCCACAGTGATGCCATTTTGCTATGCTTATGCCAAATTCTACCGCAGAGATGGCTGAATGCCATTTACAGCTGAAGATAGGTCTGAAGTTAAGTTTTTTCTGCTGATTAACCAGGTCTTGCAACTGGATCAAAATGAAGTTTTAGTAGACAACTGAAACACTGCTTCTAGGTAAAATAAAAAGTTATTGTTGTCTAAACGCACCAGACAACTTTCAGACCACAGCACAAATACTCCTTAGTCATATTCTAGATATTTATTTAAAGCAAATAGTTACCCTGAATGACCAAAAAGCTGCAAGGAAAGCCAAAAAAACATGAAAGCAGCTGAAATTAACAATGACTGTTCCTTGCAGGAGGGATAAAGGAACAAGGACAAGACTGTGCAATTTCTAAGCACAGCATTTTATTTCAAGATACTAGGCTCCTGAGCTAAAGAGATGTTGTGAAAATAGAGTATTTCTAAATACTTACCTGTCTTCTTGAAACTATTCATTTTTTGTGCTGAAACATTCAGGGCTGTACTCCATTTCCACTTAACCCCTAAACCCCTTTGTCCTGGTTTTGGACGATATTAGGTTTTATCAATGGACAAGAGACGGATAGGGAAGGCGGCAATTTATTAAAGGGTAGATATATGGGGGAATAAATGGGGGTAATTGCCCAATTATGACCAGCCGGGATTCCCTCTGACAGACAGACAGACAGACAGACAGACAGACACACACACACACACACACACACACACACACACCCCACACGCTGTAACCTGAGAAGGGCCGGGGGAAGGGAATGTATATTACACTCTCCCAGCAGGGCAGCCCAGCCCCACCCCCCGCCCCCTGCGGTCATGGTGGGAGAAGGGAGAAAAAAAAAAAGAAACAAACTAACAACCCAGAGGCTGGCACCCGAAAACCTCCCAGAAAAGAATAAAATAAAATGTAACTGTGAAAATGAAGCATTCCTTCTGGGTCCCCCGGGCTGATGGGAAAAAAAACCCTTGGTAACCTGGCTACTCCTCCCTGCCAAGATGTAGGCAGAGGAGGGAGAGTTATTTTTTCTTTGTCTTCCTCTGTAGTTTTAACCCAAACCATTACACCTTTCCAGTGATGAAATTAACTTTACTTGGAAGAAGACAGTTTTAAACACTATGTCTAGAAATAAATCAATGGACATCTGCATTTTTTACCTTATTTTCCTTCTTAGGAAACCACTGTTTCACAATAGAAAATTTTATGCTGTGTTGAGTTATTCTATAGGATCAGCTTTACATTGCCTTCAGCCTTCCTTCCAATGTTAAGAATTAAGAACATATTCTCAGTATGTGAAAGACTTCAGATTACCTGAAAGAAAGAGGGAAGCACTGACACCTCTGCTACTGCTGTCAAGCTAAACAATGTTGCCCAGCATACATTTGTAATGTTGGCTACAAATTGGGCAACAATACAAAGCCAACATGCTTAAGATGTAGTGCATTGCACAAGGGTGTGCTGTAGAAAGTTTTAACTGGCATTGTAAAATTTCATTTTTCCTGCTGAAAGTTTTCAGAAATTTAGAAAGGTTTATATGAATATCTGCTATACTAAAGCTTATATTTTCAGTGAAACATTTACACTGTGAAATTTAAAAGCAATTAATACAAGATATCAAATGTGTAACTTTAAAGAAAAAAATATTCTTCAGATACAATCAATAAAAATTTTAAGCACTGTTCTCCAAAGCAGAGTAAGGAAGGGCATACACTTCCCAACAGCAAATACAGTGATGATTGCAAGGATTGATTTAAAGAAACCATTCTTCACACCTTATGTGCCTATGACAGAGGAAAAGGGTATTAGGACAGAGAGGCAGAGCGACAAAAAATTAAGAAAAAGAACTAAAGAAAAAGGCCAACAGAAACAGAGAGACAGATCATGAGTGAAAACCTGAAATCTTTAAGTTCCCTGTGCCTATCAGATCCTCAGAGAATGAAAGGATTGGATAGGAAGAGGCATAACACCTTTCTTCTGATGTTCCTTCCCTTATTTTTCTTTTCCATTCTCTGCTATTACCATGATGAGCTTAATGGTTCATACCACAGAAAACCACAGTGAGGGTAAGGGAAGCTAAACAAACAACTTTTCTCCAAGTTCTGTTAAGGAAACCTGGAAGGAAGATTCATAGTGCTGGAAGAACAATCTGTAAGCTCTGACACTTCCAACAGTTTGATAACATGAAAAATATTGAGGGGAGCAGATAATAAAATTATTTCAACTTATTTAAATGATCACTGTTCTACTCTTGCTAACAGCTCCAACAGCCATGATAGCCAGAGATGGGCTCTGAAAACCGAGAGTAAAAATTTTCAGTTATGATGCATGTAGGCACATACCATCCATATGCATATATGTGCCCTACAGCAAAATACTTAGAGAAAAATGGTATTTTCTTCCTCATCCATCTGATACCAGAAAAAGATGTGAATCAGCACAAGAAAAATTCTGAAACAGAGTTAATGCAACTACTAAACGTAAGAATGAAGATTTTTCTATCCTTTAAGGCTCTGCACAACATGAAACAGAATCTCCTCCACAGGCTACTGTCATTTCAGGTGGGACAAAAGAGATAGTCACAGCTTGCTCTGCCCACACAGACAATGCAGGACTTCTAGATTTCTAAGTCACTAAGAATATTGGCTTCGCTCAGTCTCCTTTTTCATCATATGCCAAAGTTCATGGCAGAGAAACAGATGACTGGTAAAATTAAATAAAATTGATGTAGTAACATCCCTGTCTGATCAGGTTTCCCCCAAAGAGGAAATTAAGTAAAATGAGCTACACTTGCCACAGCATTTTTAACTGCAAAGCAGCAAACTAGATGAATCAAGAATAAATTAAAAATTAAATTATTTGTTTGCCTTTAGGCAAATTAAAAAAACAGGTTATTTTCATTACCAAAGGATAATTCATTTTAACTAATGATGCATGGACATCATATTTATTTAACTAGTGATAATTACTAGACTATGAGAGAAGCAATGTACCTAACAAGTTCAGATGAGTTTCCATGTGTTTTAAATTAGCAGGTAAAACAGCTGGAGAAAGAACTCCCATGTAGTGAATAACATTATTCACATGCACTCTGCAGGAGACACCAAGCAGCATCTTTCAAAATCAGCTCCGGAGTCTTAGTCCAGCTCTAGAGACACCAAACACGACTTCTACGATAGCTGGACAACATGAGTGGAGTTCAACACTGGTTTTGTCTCAGTGAATCCACATTTGGTGTAACTTAACTTTTGGGAAAACAGAAGATCAAACCAGTCTTTTCCACAACGCTGAAAGAACAGTAACCACACCTCCTGATATGACTTTCCTTAGAATTTTATTCACAAATAAAAACTAGGAAATATATTGCTAGCAGATTTTGGATAGCTTCAACCCCTTTTGTTGTGGGTTGGAAAAAATAAAACCGTTCCCACCACCACCATTCCCTGGCGGGGCTGTCCGCGGTCCCGGGCTGTCGCGCCCGTGGGAACCGCGTCGGGAACAGAGCCGCGGCACGCACTGGGAGCCACCGGGCTGCGGGCGATGGTGCCATGATGGCCAGCGGCAGCAGGCGAACCGGCAGCGGCGGCGGTGCTGCGAGAGGCCGGCGGTGGTCCAGGCTGGGTCGGCCAGCACGCGCCCAGTGGACCGCCACCTCCGCCGCGCACCTCC
>VYZS01082701.1:0-25020 GCA_013400695.1 Neodrepanis coruscans | reverse complement strand
TCACATTGCTAGTAAACTAGCAGACAACTTAAACACATGAAACAGTATTTTTGAGAAAGCAGCAGAAATAATTCTGGAAGTACTGAATTACTCCTTAAAGTTTCAGTATACAATCAAACTAAAACAGACAAATGCAATTTTGGTAATTTGCATGAAACATCTTCCTTACCTACTGTGTGTATATATATATATACACACACACACACACTTCAGCGTTTTCCCTAAATAATGTGTGTCCTTGGTATCTCATCCTATCACACTTTTTATATCATTGGAACATTTTTAAACAACTTATATGTCTTAACAAAACGTCATATAAAAGTGAATCAGCATTCTAATGAAAATGTTCCCCCGAAATTCCACAGTAGATACAAATAATAATAACGCTTAACATTTCTATCACATTCTTAATAATAAAGCAATGCTAATTTTAACCAACCAATTCTTTCCAAGCTCTGTTACACCTTTTCTAAATTTCACACATGAACAACATTTGGTATTGATATACATACTGATTGTTAACTGTACTGACCAGCTAAATGACAAGATGAAGAGACAGCATAAGAATAAATGAGGAGTAAAAAATGTACGAGAATAGGAAGGATGACAAAAGCAGAAATGTGTGAGGTGTGTTTAAACCTGCGTATGTAAACACATTCTCTAAGAAGAGTATCTATAAAGAACTATAAAGAGAAAACATCGTGAGCAGAACACAACTTCTTTTCCATTTTTCAACTTGTTTTTCCATTTTTTTTCAAAAAAAGTGCCTGAAAGTAAATAGAAAGGAATGAACCGTACAGAAGGTGACTAAATAAGTCAGAAAACAGGGAATAAAAAGAGGGTTGAAAAACAAGTAGGAAAGTAAAGATTAGCACAAAAGCTATTAAGAAAATATAAGAAAGTTCAGAAACAGAGCAGTGAAAATGTTGAAAATGAAAAAAAAAGCTAAAAAAACCTCCAACAAACCAAATCAAACAAAATACATAGAAGAAAAGCAAAAGTATGAGAACCCATAGCTATTTGACCAAAAGTCTTTCTTGCCCATCAATTCTGTTATACTGCTGTAATCCACGGTGTGTGGGTGCAAATTAGAAATTAGCACAACTTTCTACACAAGCTTCCCCACTGGTTCATATGCCCCTTGATCACAGTTAACACTACTGGTTACACAGTTTATATCCAGCACAATATCTTCAAGTGTTCTTTAAATAAATAAAGGCACATGAAAGTCAGTTCCTACAAACATAACTGTTTAGAAGACAATTTTTTTCAAGAAGCAGTTTCCCGGCAGTTGTCAGCAACCTTTGCTTCACAATTCTGTTTCACTTATTCCATAGAGAGTTATCTCTCTCTGATATAGATTTTGTACTTGGATGCAGCAGTTGCTTTGATTTGGCATTGTCTCATTATAATAAAGTCATTCATCTTGTATTAGAAATAGGACTTCCTATCACAAAGAAAAAAATGATAGAGGAAAATCGGACAGCACAGGTACGTGAAAGTGTAGAAAGTATATTTACCACGTTAGTGCTTGTTTTGAAAGGATAAATAAGATCAAAGCAAAGCTCAGTTTTCCAGATGTAGCAAAATACATCAGTATCTTTATTTTAATCACAGTTGTGATATAAGCCAGTACCAAGTCTCTGACTTCTCTGCTTACTATTGCTTGCCTTCTCACCTCCCTCTTCTTACTCCATGTATTTATTTCTACTTCTCTAGTTTCTTGAAGGGTGCCTCACTTTTCCATTACATGCTTTTCTCTCGTTCTCTTTTTTATCTTTGAAGATACTTTAAGGGTTGTATATTGCCATTTCTGCTATGATCTGATATGGACACAGCTAAAAAACAAGAATTCCACTGAACAGAGGTTAGCACCATCCACACTGACTAACCAGTAAGTCCATGTTGGAAAGCCAGCTGCAACCAACTCTGATACCAAATAAATCAAAGTTCTCCCAGCATCAGGGAGATCCCTCACCCTTTTTCTCTTCTATTCTGTCATCTGCAACTGTATTGAAAAGTCACCATTGCAATGACAAAACTTCTAGGTACATGAAGAATTCCAACCTTAGTGACTAGTCAGTGGTTTATTACCAAATGTAAGGTTATTGTTATGCCTCTTCCTTCTCATGCTGTTAAGTACCCCGCCAATGCAGTGCTGTGAATCTGCAATGGATTTCCACAAACTATTAATACTTATGGATACTAGAAGACAATGGTTATGCTTGCCTTCAGTTTTAATTCACGTATCTGCTCACAGACCTTATTCCACAATTACTGTTTGAAAAAACAAGAGTATATCCTAGTTTACACATCAGGTTTTGTATTTCTAACACGTCAAGCCTACATGCTGAAGTTCTCTACCAACAAACCTTAGCGCAGTAGGAGAAAAACGAACAACTCCCCCAACAGAAATAAAATTTATTCAGTACAAAGGGCTTTTGCATTAAGGAAGCTTTCTTCTATAAGAAAAGACTAGGACTGGTATAACAGCATAAGGCACTTTTAAACCTACTGTTCAAGTGTACTACTTGAACAAGTACTGTTCAAGGGGATCTACTTTCTATAATTTAAAAATTACTTCAAAATGTATGTAGACTATGGCTTGTACTAGGGTTATTTGTACCATCAATGCATTCTGCACACAATATCTCAAGACAATACAATTTTTAGCTAAAGTACAACAACACAGAATATCTTTCCTAAATGATGTATTCCAGTTAAAAAAGGATTAAAGGATGCTTTGTGGTCGTTTTTAGCTAACCATGGAGCTGACAAATCACCTACATACAATGCCCTTTGTGGACATTTGTCATATAATTGCAATGCCCATACTAAGGCAACACAACCCAGGAGTTGGCAGCCATGCTATCAGCAAGAATTTGGCTACAGAAACAGCAATGATTCATCATGCATTCTAGAAGCACGGTCAAAACAGCAAAACAATGAACTGCTATTTTAATCCTTTAAAGGTAAAAAGAGTTTAAAAAATTAGTCATAAATTCGTTTGCAAAACCAAAACAAGAAAAAAATCATAGTTCTAATAATGCATTTGGAAGTGCATCTTTATTCATATTTTTTTTACCTCAGAAGACAGAAAACAGCTATTTAGTTAAAGTATCAGCTAATTACTCACCTCTTTGCATTGCAATTTAAATAGTCAACTCACAGAGCAAGTCTTTCACAATAGCTCAGTCAAAATCACTGATTTAAAAATAGTTTAAATTTGGCTGTACTCACATTTAAAAAATCTCTGTAGTAATTTTTAAAATAACCTTTAGACACATTTTCATTAACTGAAATCTATATTGCAAATTGATGATTTTCAAACTCACCCTCTGAATGGTCAACAGTATAGTCTGAATATTTGTTTCAACATACACATCACATCTATCATTGTCCCAATATCCACCACGAAAACTGTAGTGATGTGGTCCTGTCAAAATGCTCTCAAGTGCTATATTTCTCTGATGAAAGCACCCTTCTCTTTCTTCCTCAGAATGTTCCAGTTAAATATAAATACAGGAAAACTTTGTCTTCTACACTACAGGCATCTCTATAGAGCTTAAGAAGGTGTCATCAGAAAGCATTTTGGATCTACTGCCCTTTTTCCCATTACCCAAACACACATCATGATCACTTACCTTCTGGAAAATGACTTCACTGTACTTTGTTTTCTTTTTGGGTTTTTTTCTGACCCTCTGGTTTATCTGAATCCATTTTGTGACCTAGAGTTCAAAACCATGGTGCTTTTTTTAGGAAGAAGATACAACCTGAGTGCAGCTAGTCAGCATTAGTAAAAGTTACAGAGGCTCAAGACAATTTTTTTAATTACTTCACTTGAATGGGAAGTAATTTTCCTACATAGGGCAGTCTTAGGTAATCTTTTTAGTTACTTGTGCATGAACAAAGTATGAGATGGTGTTCTTCATCTTAGAGCTTTCAGTTTAAGGGTTTTTGCATAAAGAATGTGTTTAATGCCAGACAAGGTTGCCAAACGGAAAGTTAACACTGCAAAATGTGCAAAATCGTGGGGAAGATCTCTGGGCTTTATCCCTTACACCTTCTATTTCAAGTAAGAGATTTATTTCCAGCCACCCAGTTGAACGTTGTTCCAGACTACCAATGCCAAATTCAGATGTGGGGTTGTTACTATGTCATAAAGTAGTAACACTTGGGGTTCTCCCCTCTCCCCCATACAAATATTTTTATTCTTAATACGAAAGCAACTATTTTTTAAAGCAAAAGCGTGCCACGGGTGAGAAGGTGTGTCAGCTGAAAAACTCCAGGAGCAGATTTGCAAGGGCAAGAAGCGAAGTGCAATGTAACAGCTGCGAAAGGTTTTCTCCTCACCTCGCCGCTCACTTGCTGGACGAGCTGACACTCCTTCCACGTCTCGCCCTCCTCCAGCAGGGGCTACAGGGGGGAGAAAGCGCAAGTTGAGGTGGGCTCGCCCGCGGAGGATTTCCCCCTCCACTCCCCCAGGGCGGAAAGCGCTCAGGAAAAGCCGGGTGCGGACGCAGACAGCCCTCGGGCCGGCCCGGCCCGGCCCGGCCGCAGAGACACCCGGAGCCGGGGCCGCCAATGCTCCTTTCCGCCCGTCCCATGCCATGACAACCACCGTTCCCGGTCTCGGTAGCCGCAACCACAGCCCTCCATAGGAAATGAAAGACCTCCGCGGGGTCCCCCTCCTCCGTGCTACGGTCCCGGAGCTCCGCGGAGAGGAGGAGCCTGCCTTAAAGACGTCAGGGCCTGCGGCCCGGCAGCGAAACGCTCGCAGCCACTGCACGGCGCGGATGGGATGGGACGGGATGGGATGGCCTCGCAGGTGCAGAGCCCGGCCCGACCTAGCTCAGCCGCTGACGGTGCTGCCGCCGACCCGCGCTGCCTCCAACACCCTCGCCGACGGGACGGCCTTTCCTAACATCCGCATGCACGCTCGTTATGGGTTTGCAGCCTAGTTATTAGAGACACACGCTCTCTTCAAGACCCTTGTTAAGAAAGCCGCTTTCCTATTAACCTTCCCATGAGCACTCACTACCGCAGGTCTTTACGGAGAGAGGAATAGCTAACGAGGTTTCAACAGCGAAACTATCAACACCATTAACTGCTCCAAGATTGGTATTGGTACTTGCTTGCACCTCCAGAATCCAACTATTAAACTACCTTAGAGTCCGAAATGCATCTTAAAAGCAAGATGCAAAGCGGCTTTTTAGTCATATTGTAGTACAGCAAGCCTGTAAATGCTTTATTTATTCAACAAGATGCTGTGAGCAGGTGATTAAATTTAGTCATGGGACTTTTCAACAGGTGTATCTGTACTCACTGATTAGGATATTGTAACTCCACCATGATGGGAAAATCTCAAGCTATATCAGCCATGCAAAATCTGAATACTACAAATTCTTAAGAATTAGGATTTTATCAAGTGCTTTGTGTTTATATTTTAAAAACAAGAAGCAATAAAGGATAGATTTATACTTGGTACTTGGTACAGTTAAAATGATGCTAGTAAGGTATTTTCAGTATTTTAAAAATTATTTACATTTTTAATAAAGTTATTTATACTCTCATATATTGCTATATATGACAATTCCCTGAAACCTTCAAAAGAAAATCTGTGCTCTTGTAAAAGAATAGGTATCATTTAAGCATGTGTTTGAGCAAACCCTAACATACACAGACTTATATAGACTTTGCAAAGAGATTTAAGTAAAGGTAGGTCCAGTAAGTGCATACGAAGTCTTGAGAGTACCCTTTTACCACTTGAGAAGGAAAAAAAAAACAGATAAGAAAAATCTCTCCTACACTTTTTGTTTTACTGACACGACATCGTTCTTTCAAGATCAAAAGGTTTAGATCAAAGCCAAGATCAAACTCAATACTTTAAACAGAAGCAACTTCACTAGGAAGGATTAAACAAAGAACTTTCTAACAGATATCACCGTAGAGAATCTTACTATAGTTTTTTTATTTCACATTCAAAATAGATCTACTTGAAACTGGTATCAACAATGTACTTCTATGTCTAAAGCCACAAGAGATTTTTTTACTATATGGTAATTCTGAAAGCTCCTATAAATTGACTCTTGAACTGACTGTACTTGAATGAAGAAAGAACAGAGCACAGAGTTCAAGGAGAATGAACAAAAAATAAATAAAAAATTATGTTAATGGCAAACACAAATGAATGGAACTATCTAAACAATATTTCCTAGGATCAGTTTTAGATTAGATTAGATTAGATTTTGCATTAACATAGAAGTAGTTATGGGAAACACTGGACCATAGAAACAATGAAACTTATTGACACCTTAAATCATTTAAAGAATTACACTTCTTTTCCTGTTAAATGTTTGGTGGAAACTAGGGAAAAGAATGTTATTAAAGACATTGATTTTCAGATCAGCAGATCCAGAGGTTGATTTGGTATGAAAATCCATGAACACACAAATGCTCCTCACAAAGGCAGTTCCTGTTTTCATGTTAGTAGCTGCACAGCAGTGAATGAAACTCAAGAGGAATTTTGACTGACTTTTTATAGTGGTAATATACCCTGTGGAGCCAACACCTGGGGCTTCCTAGTGCTGGCTACTGTGCACATCCTAACTTGAACACTCCACTACTGTTATAGCACTGCAGCATAAGATACAAGCAAACATACCCATACGGACAGCCTGGAGAGGAAAGAAAGCAGTGATAGAAACAAGGTGGGCCTGACATGTGGTTGTCACAGCACATTGGCGGTACAGTCAACTATTAACTCTAATTACTGATGCTTCAATAAGGTTTAGTTCATAACCACATTAGAAGATTTTGCTGTAGGTGAGAGAGAGGGCAAGAAAGAGAAAAAGGAAAAGAAGAGGGGAGTTGGGAAGGAGGGGAAGGGAGGTAGGGGAGAAAAGATGGTTTTAAGAACATTTTGTCTTCAACTATATTCTTCTATATTTCAAAAGCTTATTTACACGAGATAAAAGGATGATGGCACGCCCAGTGTAAAGCAAGAATGACTATTAAAGTCAAAGTTTCTCTTCTTGAAGATATCTCTACCTGCAAAAGACAAAAACCTGTTTCAACAATAACTTTGAGGATGTACTTTTAGTACACTGTAACATGACTTTCATTTACTATGGCAGAATATTTTTTTCAAAGCGATAATCCAAATATACCCTTCACATTAGCAACCCTGTTTTGAAAAGCTCCTATGTAAAGATGAGTCACTGTAACCACTTATTTAATTGCAAGTTTAGATTAATAGTCTAATAAAGAAAGCTTCTCTGACAACATGGCCACAGGATCTCTAAATAATAAATTTATTACTTATTACTAAGTAATCACATGTAGCATATAATGATATATAATTTACATATCATATTGGATTACATTATCTATATTATATTTTTAGAATATGCTAAAATGTTTTTTTGGTTTTTTCCTCTCCTGATTTCACCAGGTCCTCTCACTACTATACAGGTGCTTTTCTAGAGCAACTGAAAAAGTAATTTGCTAGTTTATATTTAGATCATTCTGCGTGAGAACTACTGCCACGTGCTGTGAACTTCCAACACAGTCCAGATTGCAAATTACAGCACCTACACACATGTAGCAAGATAATATTTAAAAGATATAACATTTTTTAATACAATCATGTATGGAAATAAAACCTCAGATTTCAGGTTGTCCCTGTACTCCATCAATTTAAAAGTAATTTGAATCCAGACATTTTGAACCCAGAGGACAAAGACTAGGGCTCAAGTTTCTTTGATGTAAGAGAATCCTATATAAAATTCACTTTGGATCCATCCATTCCTTACCAAGAGCAATGCTAATAACAATACTGATAAAACTTGGTTAAAGAAACTGATGTGGAGAAACTTCCCAAGCCCTGCCCACCTGACCAAATGGACCTGGTGGCCAGCCTTCCCCATCTGGAAAAAACACAAGTGGCCAAAGGACAGAGACAATATGGCCTTCCATGTGGTTCCATGGTTCACCTCTCCCATGCCTGGGAAACCTGGCAGGAATGGTTGGAAAGTCAGCAGTGGCAGGAAATGGCAGATAGATGGGATTCAATACTGGCAGATGCTTGCATGACACTGGAGTGAGGCTGCAGTGCTAGTAAAGGGCTGTTGGAGCAATCACCAGAGGTGACTGGAAGGACCTGCACGACACCTGTTGAATCCAGCAACAAGACAAATGTTGAAATTTTGATATTTGTTGGTCAAAGTGGTGGTTATAGTCCTGTCAAAGTGATGGTTGCAGTCCAGACCCATCAAAATGGTGGTGGAAGCCCTGGCTACTGAGGGAAGGCCCAAAACTCAAAGTTATATACGGTCAGGTTCAGGTGGGAACAACTCTCCTAGGGCAAGGAGTCCACTTGCCCCATGTAGCAATGGTGGCGTGATGCTAGGATGGAACTTTTCCTTGGAACATCCACTCCAGCAATGGTAGTCAGGGTGCCAGGAGAAGCTGAGCTTCTTTGCCAATCACTTCTGAGGCAGCTTGACTCCCTTCATAGGCTGCCAGGATTTCCTTCTTTTTTGGGTATAGTTGGTCTCAGACACTTTATAGCCTCAGCTCCAGCATCCAAGTGGTCAGCCTTAAGACTACTCAGGCAGTTTATGCGAGGCTCCAGGAAAGACCACCATCCCCAGCTGCAGAGCAGAACATGTTTTTCACCTCTTGTCCTGTTCTGACTGGACAACATGTCCTGTTCTGGCCCAAGGGCTATTGCATGAGCAATCTCCCATTTGATATGTTCAAAGGCTTGTTACCATTCAGGGCCTCCCTGGAAATCATTCTTCTTACATGTTATGAGGTAGAGAGGACTTACAATCTGGCTGTGTTTTTGGATATGCATCCTCCAGAAGCCTAAGAAAGCTTGCATTTCCGTCTTGCTGGTTGGTGGAGACATTGCTGTTACTGCCACCTCACTCCCAGGAACTGGATTCTCACTCTAAAGCACTGATACATGAAAAGGAGACAAGGAAGGTAATACAAACCGATCTTAACATTATTTCTGTTGACTTTTGTGGAAGACAGTGAACTGATGAAGATGGAATGAAGACTGTTACACAAATTTTGTTGCCATCTCTTCTCTAGAAGTACTTCAGGTGCTCAGCGTTTTTGCAGAATGTGTGAAAAAAGCTCTGGGCTCAAAGGCAAGAGAGTCAATCCCTCTAGCCAACTGGGAACACAGCAGCAGGATCTCAATCTTCAGGATCTCTTTGAGTTTCTGACTAAACTGCTCAACAAATCTGCAGGTCACATTTTTGGGGTCAGCAATACAGAGGGCTGCATGGACATCAGATACATTGTGTGTATGTTTACACATGTATTAAAACACCTTTTTCCCCACAAATTCAGTCACTCCAGTCACAAACATGTCTTTTACTAAGAGCCTAGAAAACAGAAAATTTCCAGGAAGTAAAATATCTAAAAACACTAGACCACTGGGAAGCGAAGGTGGCAACTTGTTCCTTTAACATAACATTTTTACCTCAGCTTCGTGCCCAACTCTTTATCTTCCTGCACTAAAAAGATCTCAAATATTATTTCCTAGAGTAGCATTTGACTTCTTCTTATTTCATAACCTGGTTCAGATGCAATAAAACTATTTATAAGGAACTCCAAGCTGCAGAGATTTCAGGCATCTCAAAGGCTATTCTTTCCTAATTGATATAGAAAAGTGGTTTGCTTGCAAGGTAGCACAAAAATATTTTAAACCTTTATGGTTTGTTTCCACTGAGTAAATAAAACAATGAGCAGGCTAAAAAATTAATTGGTTGATAATGTCTATGCTTTTCTTTGGATGTTTTTATAAGCAATGAATTAAAATCAATGTTTATTGCAATGCAAGCCCAGCTGTCCTTATTAGGCAAGTCGAAGTTCAATATTTTTGTGAAAAAGAGGGCCTGTCCTCCCGCCCTTTGTTACGTTTCCACCCCCTGCACATGTAGGTGGGAGAGTGTGAGCTTGGGAACGCGAACTTGTTCCATCATTGACCATTCAGGCAGCAAACTGTTATTGTTTTTTAGATGCCAAACATAACTCCTTTCTAGTTTCAAAAAACTCAGTCATTCTGCACATAACACAGCTTTTGGGTTCAGCAATGCAATTAATGGGAAAAGGGAATGAAAATGACTGCTGGAGATGTATAAAACTTAAAAGAAATTCTAATGAACAAACACATGGAATCCAGTCCACAATTATTTCAGAAATTGAACAGCTGTTTCAAATGCACTTCAACTTCTTGAACAAGTTCTTACTTGTGCAGATTTCTATACTATTACAAGTACTTTACCTCTGAGCTGCACACACATGAGACTGAAAGGCAGTCTGAAGAAAAACAGAGTAACATTTGTGAAACTGGCTTTTAACTGGAGAGGTATGCCAATGTTTTAGTAGGTAATGAAACTAAATCGAGTAAAGTATCCTCCTCATCCTTAATGTAGACTCATGGTCCCAGCTGAGAATCTCAGAAACATATTTTTTTTGTAAATTATTCAATTAATGAATTGAGACTCCTAAATCAAGACTGCTAAAACTGTGGCTTCAACTTTACTTTTAGAAATGAGAAAACAGAGGCACTAAAATGTTATGTCCAATAGTTTCAAATGCAGCTTCTAAAAACTAACACCTACTTTGAACCCAGACATGAAGTTACTAAATGCTATCTGAGCATCTCACCTGAGGTAGCATGTTATCCAAATTTAGAATGTGATCACACAATACTTTGCAAAAATGCTATTCCAATGTCAAATGTCTGTGAGTTTCTTCTAAATCAGCAATCACATGCAATGCAGAAGAAACGTATATCAAACCCTCCAATATTATAACAATACTCTAAACCATGCCTGACCTTGGAGAGCTCTGTAATAAATTCAGGTTCTTACTGACATATGGTGATGTATCTTTTTACATCAGCTTTTGAACTAGTCTACAAACAAACATACACCATTGTTGTGTTTCATTTAGGACTATATTAAGTGGAATTTAAAGGAATGGTCAAATAAATTACAAGGCCATTTCCTGCTAATAGTCTTCTTTAGACCAACACAGGATCTATTTAAATCGTAACAGATCTTACAACTTTTTTGATATCTTGTTACAAACAAAATACCAAATTCTCTGTATCCTATGGTCTATCCAGAAAAACTTGCAGGTGGTTAGTCTTTATCTAAAGCATTTTTCAAGGAGTCACCAACATAGTGATGCCTTAAGGAGTGCCTAAGAGATTTAGAAATTTACTATAGGGAATTCACTTTAGCTGGGTGGCTGAGTAACTTAGAATATTAAGGGTAGAAAATGGCCTGTCCTTCACATGTTTGCATTCTTCTGTATAGATAAAGAGGTAGTTAAATCAAAACATAACAGGGGGTGGGAATAGGCAATAAGGGACCATTCTGTTGGATGTTTTAGGGGCATAGTAATAAGATGGAGTTTAGCTGGCTAAGGTATAATGGGTGGGCACTGGAGGTTATAAAAATGGAGAGATTGTTATGAATTTTCTCTTTAGACCATCGGACATCACTAGTAAAGCTGCTCTCTCCCTGCACTGCATGCTTGTCTCGCTTCTTATCTCTGCCCTGACGGCAACAGTACTACAGGTAAAAGGTCAATATCTTACTAAAATATCTAAACAGGATCATAGTTTGCAAGAGATATGAAATAATCTTCTCCTCAGGGCTGGAAAGGTCTCAGAAGTGCTCAGCTTTTGGGATATATGGAATCTCTAGGTGCCACATACCCAGAAGGATTGTGGTCTAACAAGGNCATGCATAAAAATACTGGGGTTTTTTCCATATGAAAAATAACCCTTAAGAACCTAATTCCAAGTATTTGTTGTACTGCAATGATTCTACATTCTTGGGGTTTTAGTGAATAATACCATCAGAGGTCATATAAGCAAAACATAGTTAAACATCAGATTTTGTGTGCTTAAAAACTCAAAAGATAAATTCTGTGCTTATGAGGATTGAAAAAGAAATTGCTAGGTGGTAAACTGCATTTATGAAACATGTAAAGTCTGAAAAAGTGTTTTACTTCTCATTGAATGGATTTTTTTTCTTTTACAGGAAAAAAATCTCAGGCAAGTAAAATTATACTGAAACATTCAAAACCATTATTTTCCTATAGAAGCAGCCTAAATGTAAAGATAAAATACTAAATAAAATGAAATTAAATATAAATTTCTTTAACATTTGGAGTTTTAAAAGGCATTGTTTCTCAAAGTTACCAAGTGTCTACTAAATTTTACTTTTGTCTTTTCTCCACTTTCTTTATATCCTGATAAAATTCATAGTGAAATAACAGAATGGTCTGGAGATTCAACAAAAGGAAAAAGTCTGTCGTGATTAAGCTCTGTGGGATTGAAATAACCACATGTGTAAGTATTTGCAAATTCAGAAATTATATTTCCCCTTTTACTTTATAGGCAACTTCTTTTGCATTTACTTCAATTCAGTTGAAAATTTCAATTGAAGACTACCCAACTTGCAGGGAAGCCAAATAGAACAGAAGTGTATGGTCCTGTGCATGGTAATGCCTTGGTAAAACTCATTCTAATACTTTCAGCTACTTTTGCATGTGTTATGTAAACTCATAATAAAAAAGAATTCGTAAAAAGAACAACCATTTCAAAGCTCTGAATCAGAAACTCAAGTAACCCAATGCAAATTTTTCTCTGATCATATGATTCAAATAATTGCACCAGGATTCCGAATTTTCAGGAAATTACCACTGTGCAAATCAGTTTTCTACATGTAAGTGTAGAATACCCTTTTGACAAGATTATTTTGGGCAGTTTGGGGGCTTATGTAATTTAGGAGGCCTCTCCTGACTAGAAGAGGCACCTTTCCCAGAGATAGTTAAATGTTTTTCAGCCACTGCATTCTCCCCACCATGGGAAGAAGATAACTTCTTGTAGATATGTTTGAAGGAAAAAAAAACCAAAAGCCTAGAGGAGAACAGAGGCGTGTNGAGCAGGAGAGTTAGGGATGATAAAAGCCCCAAGAATAACAAGGAGCATGTTTTTCCCAAGGCATGGTGTTTTTAACACTGTTAGGTTTAATGTTCTTTATTGTTCTTGCCTTTGGAAATAAATTTTCCTAAATCTTTCCACTCCAGGTGTTTTTGGGGGATACCTGTGTTATTCTTCCTTCACACTACGGAAAACTGAACATACATATGGTGCTTGTGTAGTGCCTACATTTGAATAAATTATTAAACATCCAGACTGGTTCCTTGTTATTTATGCCAGCTTGTTGAATTTAGAGCACTTGACTCATGTATGCTTCAGAATATAATTACCTTCATCTTAACACCATACTCTAAAAATTGGTGTCTAGTCTTAAGTTAGCTGAGTCCCTTCCACAGGGAATAGAAAAAAGGAGAAATACTTCCAAACATACTTTCCTCAGAATAAGATGATGTTCTTGAGTTCTATTTTCTGTCTCTTTACTAAAAAGAGTGCATACAGACTAGCTTAAAACTGGACACCAAAATTT
Organism: Neodrepanis coruscans; assembly: GCA_013400695.1. NCBI lineage: Eukaryota > Metazoa > Chordata > Aves > Passeriformes > Philepittidae > Neodrepanis > Neodrepanis coruscans. Next base: position 11,512 of record VYZS01082701.1, on the reverse strand, counting down.
TATATAGTCAAAGGTAGATCACATGGATTGTATAATTTATTCTCTCAATTAACATAAGCAGACTAAAAAGATGTTCTTATTTATTATTGCATGAATCAAAACCAAAACAGCTTAGTGTTCTAATACTGAAGAAGACTAGAAGCTGGGGAAAATTTCCTTATTTACAAATTTAGTTTGTCTTACCAAAGGATAAGAAACACAGCCTCAAAATGCCAGTAAGTCTTTTTTCTTTCCTCTCCCACCAGCTAAACTTATAGTGTGAAATTTCCTCATGAAAAAAATCTCTGCAAAATAATCTATGTTACATTTGCTATGTAGAGCATTTGTTTAATATACTCTATTTTATTTAAAAAACTGGCTTTTATGGCACTGAGGTGAATTGCTCTGTTCCGACACCATACTCATCCAGGCAGAAACCACTAGAAAGCTGCTCAGCCTGTCCTAAAACTTTGCCGTTTTTCTCAAGGGCAAAGACAATAATGCTGCTATTTCTCTGTCTGCAGCACCTCCAGTTTCAACTAAACACCTGTCATATGACCATATGCAATCTTCTTTATTTCTACTTGCATACACTTTTTTTATTCCAACGCAGGACATTCTTGTTGGCATCTATCAAAAGAAGCAGTTTACAGGCATTCACTATTTTTTAAAAAATATTTTATTAATAAGCAGACTATTGCAAAGATTACTCTGAATATCTTAAGACTCAGTACTGAAGACCTCTGAAGATGCTGGAAAGGCTCCTACTAACTTGCTTGGCTTTGAAACAACCCCCAAAATTTATCACAAACCATTACTATTTCAAAACAAATGTCACAGAGAAAGGACAAAAGTCTTGATATTTGCAGTTCAGTAAGGCACTTAACACCTGCTTATGTCGCAGTTAAGCACCTCTAATGACTTAAATCTGATGTTTGTGTGAATTCCTAGATGGCCTTCTGTCTAAGGTTCTGTATGGGACTGAGGGATCTGGACTCCACTGATTAGCACTGGAGCAGATGTCTTATAAGACCAAGGGTCTTCAGTTGTTTTGTACTACAGTTCCCTACTGTAAAATGAGAATACAGTTACATCAGTTATCTCATTCCTTGTCTATTTGTTTAGATGGTAAGCCAGTCAGCCTAGGAATGATTCATGCATACATACAGTTCATGGGCAGATTGAATGCTTCAAAGCAAGGTCTGTAAAATACTAAAATTAACAATAAATTGAAAACTAGCATTATAAAAGAATGTCCATATATCAAATTTTCATTGCACAAGGCCCCAACACACTCTACAAACTTCAGAGTAAACCCACTTAATTCGCAAATCAAGAAGAAACCACAAAAGTGTGACCCTTTAAGTAAAGGAAGATTAAAAAACTCTGCCATATCCAACTGAAAGATAGCTGAGTAGTTCGAAATTGCAGCATTAGTTTACACCTTAATCGACATTTTATGAAGACATCCAAGGAATGTGGTTAGTGAGCCTGGATTATTAACAGTACAAATAGTAGAGCCTTCCTTTGTCTATCGCTTATTATTAAAACCCTAGCTTATTAGTAGACTTGTTTATTTTATTGAATGAAATAAAAAACACCAGCTGGAAACCCCAAAGACCAGAACTGACCCGCTCAAAAAAAAAAAAAAAAATCATTATGAAGTAGCTGCAGAAGCAGCAACTCTGATTTGTCTGATATTAGTGAAACTCATCCTTTCTTACAGGGGTAAACATTAAGTCTCTGCATAGCTCACATGCTGGGCAGATGTGGAGAGGATCAACTTGCAGCAAAGACTATGGGTGTAAGCCTTACGGAGAACAGAGCCACTGGGATTTTTATCAAAAAGACAAGCAGACATATACAGACATATAATTTTTTTTGGTGGTGTTTGTTTTGTTTAGTTTGATTGTTTCATGTATTGAAGTTTCAAATGATACATCAGTAAGTAAAATGCCTCAACTACAGGTGGGAAGTACTGCAGTAATTCTGCAGAAAGGCCAAGATAATGCAAGACTCTAACCAGTACATGTTAACTTTTTAAAAGGCTTTGTAAACAGAGAAGGATAATGATCAATCTTTGTTTTCCTTTTTGCCATTACCCCTTCACAAGGACAAATAATCTGCCTTCATTGGCAAGTTAAGAAATTATAAAGGACCAGAAGAGAGTGCTCAGCCTGTCTATGTCAGTGTTCAGTTGCAGTCCAGAAATAGAAGGATCCTGCCTGACAGGATGGATTCCTACAGCTAGCATGCCATTATAATTGAGTCAGAACAGGAAGTGAAATAGCCCTATAAACTAGGCATAAAACTCTCCTCTGAGTATAGAAGGCAGCAAAAATCAATAACTGTCCCTTAAAAAGTTACATCTGTATCTCAGAACTACTCATCACTGGGAAGGTACTAAAAAATCTCCTTTAAATAAAACCCAAAGGAATTAAGTACTGGGAAGTGAGAATCTTCTGGATATATTCTCTGTATCCAACAGTAGAAAGCTAATGTTTCATTACTGCAGGGTCATATTACAGAAAATTTCCACACAGTTGTATGAGTGTTTTCTGCCAATATTCATGCTTTCTCATTACATAAACCAAACTACTGCTGGCTACACTAGTTTGCCTCTGTTGCCACAGCTGAGGACAGGATTTGGCTTGGTTATCTACTAAAATTTATCCTTTCTTCCTCTATGATTAAGACTAGTCTCCATTACAAACTTGGGTGTATCAGAGTTTCTAATATTTGTCAAGTTTGTGGATTTAATTTAATTTAAATTTTACTTGGTAGAATTGCAGAAGGTTTTGCATGCAACAAAGAATTTTGTTGCTCTAATATTGAAATGCACTTTATTCCTACGACAAACTTTGTGTAAAAAAAAAACTGATCAGAACACGATCCCTAAAAATATTTAATTTTTATCTTTTCTCTCTTTTCTTCTACATCAGTTGTCTATTTTTGTACTAGCAATAGAATGTACTTAAGAACAAAAAAACATTCTTACAGCAGATAAGAAATAAAGGCCTTCCGTATATCCGGATACTCTACTACTCTTGACATTGCTGTTGATATCTGCACCCAAGGTAATTTTGGTAATATCTAGGTTCAGATATGCTACATATCTGACTGTAAAATGAATTACCATAGATATGAAATTTTGTTCATATGTTTTAGAATGTGATGCATCCTAAATGGAGCTTTACTTCTTTTGCATTAGTCTCACTGAAAGTTTAAATATATTGGTGTGTTTCTACGCAGAAAATTGGATGCTTATGCAAATAACATTTTGCTCTGGGTTTGGACTTCAGAGAAACACAAGTAAAAAAAAAGGAAAGAAAACAAGAGGATTTTTAACAAAATAACATACCATTAAAAATCCACATTCATATATATTCCATATAATATACCTGATTATATTTGGTCTGGAAACTATATTCAATTATATGAACAAAATCCTACAGAACATCCTTGGGAAATGTAACACCACCCAAACTAAACACAAGATGCCACAAAACACATTTTTCTCAATTATAACTAGCTTATCTGTCTCTCAATCATTAGCAACAGAAGTGTTTCACTAAAAAACTCAATAGACTTAACTTTTATGAATATCTTCTCCCCTTTTTTTCCTCCAAACCACTCACCCAGAGTTATGGACACATTTGGAATCCTGGTTTTCAAAATTGCATTTTTCAAGTGAAAATGTTATTTTTAAAAAATATAATATTTAAAGCTCCACTACACAGTCTGTGCTACAAATGTATTTGTTAGAACAAACCAATAGATAAGCAGGGATGGACTCAAAGTACTGCTGAAGATCATCTGTATCAACTTCAACCAGTCACAGTCACACATAAGAGGATTCTGAAGGACATGTCAGGCAATAAATGGTGGATTTCCATTTACGTTTTCCATCTTTCCTTGTTCGGTGAATCGTATGACAGGGAGGAGATGGTACCAGACTAACTCTTGAGAAAAGGCGATTTTATCTGGTTTCCCAGATTCACAGCAAATTTCTGGCGTCCTTGCTCTAGAGTGCCACTTGCCAAAAGCAGCTGGCAGGCAGATCACAAGTTAATTTGAGTAGGCAGCTATGCCTGGCACTTCAGACTCCACAGTGAACATAGGACATCACTTTTGACCAAACATGCCAGTTAAAGGCACTGTTCAGGAAGAGCATAATACCGCAACATAGCAAGTCTCATAATTTTTATGCATATATATGTATGTGAATTTTTAGAGAAACACACATTTGAAAAAAACAAGAAGAACAATACTAAATAAACCCCCACTATTTCTGGCTTGCACAGCTGATATTCAAATCTGATTTTTACAAATTTCTTTGGCTTTTTTAGCCCAGTTCTTACTCACTTTTTTTGTTTAGGGATGTCTTCCAACAGCATGCAAAGAAAATCCTAGAAAACAAAACAAAGCACCACAGTCAGTATGTTTATGAAGATGTAACCCTGTGCCTGCACTTTTAGTGAGCAAGGTTTTTTTTAAAGACTACAAGAAACAGAAGGATAAAAAAGAAATTTGTATATCCACTATGGTCATATATTGCTCAGTTATTTATACAACATATATTATGTCTGTCATTTTTCCAACCCACTCAAGCAAAAAGTGTCAACATTGGATGAAAATGGGCTTGAAAAGCCTGCTGAGTATATTATCACAATCCCACATTCCCACTTTTATCTATAATACACACATATAAACTATATTTAAAACTGATAAAGGCTGCAGATTCACATACTCAAACGTTAAGAAACACGAAAATGAAGAGTGTTAATGTGCTCTTCACTACGCTTACGTTATCATGCTGTCTTTAATTATATAAATATGTAAGGCTTTTTCTTCCTTAATACACATGACTGACTAGAAGATCACACCTACTCCTCATTCCATGATAAAATCTACAATGTTGCTGATAACCAGGTCAAATAATGAGTATATCCTTCAAAGAAAAAGTAGCTAGAATTTCTTTCAAGGATTTACAAGGACAATGCCAATGGAAAAGCATTACTATCAGTCTCATTTCTACCAGTATAATAATCCCTCTTAAGAGAGTTACACCTCATATCACTGAAAGGTTCTCTGCCACCCTGTGCTCTACATAACCTTATTTTAATGACAATCACTTTGACATAATACATTTTTTAATAATCTCATAATAATAGGATTTATAAATGTGCATTATTCATTTATATGCTGTTTCATAAATTAATACATCCACTTTATTAATAGTAATCTCTGTAAAGACAAGTTGCATAGGCTAATAATGTTCCTCACTGCAGTAGATGAGGGCAGGCTGATTTCTGATTGCACGTTGTTGCTCTTTAAGGCCTTGAAAAATGTTTCCTAAAAGGCAGAAATTTTTGTTTCAAAACCTTGCTACAGCATTCAACAAAAGATGCTGTTTCTGTGAGTATGGCATTGTTAGGAAATCAAAGTAAGAATGATTACACAATTTAAACTACTGGTAACACAGTTAAGCCTTCCTCCTTTAGAGTATATGACTCAGGCCATGCTGCAGTGGCAATTGGCAAAATTGGCTTATGACAAAAAGTAAATTACACAGTGTTGGGCTCAGTGTTGCTGTGGCATCAAAAAGTGTGAAGGAGGCATTCTGTCCTAACTACAGTGTATTGCTGACATGATGATAAAGCATGAAATTCCCTTATTTCATACTACTACTTGAAGCTCTGTAGTATTATTCTATATGTAAACAGAGCACTACTATATCCTTCCACTTGCGAAAGTTTTGCTGAAGGTACTGAATANCTGTGTTGAGTAGAGACGCCCTGCTTTCAGCTCAGAGTTCCCGGGGAAAAGAGGGAGAGCCAGTCCTCTGTCCTGCAGATATAATCCCAGCCCCTTCCCAGCATTCCTTGTGGGTCTCCGGGGCTGATGGGAAAAAACCCAGGTAGGGGGTAACCTTGGTAACCTGGCTACTCCTCCCAGCCAAATGTGGGCATAGGAGAAAGAGTTATTTTTTTTTCCTTTGTCTTCCCCTGTGGTTTTTAAGCCAAACCATTACAGTCCTCAAAGCCGTGCTGAGTAGAGACGCACTGCCTTCAGCTTCAGAGTTCCCGGGGAAAGAGAGAGAGCCAGTGATCTGTCCCGCAGATTAAAATCCCAGCCCCTTCCCAGCATTCCTTGTGGGTCTCCGGGGCCGATGGGAAAACCCTGGCAGGGGTAACCTTGGTAACCTGGCTACTCCTCCCAGCCAGATGTGGGCATAGGAGAAAAAGTTATTTTTTCTTTGTCTTCCCCTGCAGTGTTTTATGCCAAACCATTACAGCTTTCATGCAAATAAAGAAAATGAAAAGATTAGAGTTGTTTGAAAAGTGTGTGAAAAGTACGACTAAGTGGACGTCCTTCACATTTTGCACGTATTTGCACCATGTCTATACATGTTAATGCAGCTAGATTATGTGGTTGGATTGCTTCTTATAATCAATCACAATACACTTAATGATACCTCTGGTATTAGAAATGTGTTTATATTTTGTATATTATACTATGAAATTAAACATCTCCTCTGTGATTGAAGTTGTCTTTATTTTTCCAAATATCTATTAAGAATAAGGCAGTAACCACCAATCTACACACTTTCTTGCAATTAGGATTAATCTAATCTATCCAATTTTAACTGCTCCTATTTTGATGCTCAAAAATAGAGTAGGAAAACAAATTACTACTTATATTAGCATGGCTTTTAACATTTGCCTATTATCAAGTCTGCACAACACATCTTATTATAGGTCTGACTTTTCAAATGCTTATAATTTTACCGAAATTTTAACCATCTTGAGTGAAATTTTATCCTCAAGGTATTTTTAATTCCTCCTAGGGTGAAATGGTTCTGAAGTTTTCAAGAGAAAAGTCAAAGGACAATGAGGTGGTTAAGCTGTGATGCCATTTAAGACTTTCTAGCAACTTTACACTTTGAAGCAAAGATTTGTAGATGAGTCGGGTAGTCAAAAGTAAACTTGAATCAGATCACAAAACAATTAATAGTCAGGTCTTTGTTGCAAGTAATTCAGTGAAGCCAGAAAGAAAATATGAGTTGCCACCACAGTGCTGCAATATTAACAAACTGGCTTATAGTGACATGATTAAATAATTTAATTTCTTTATATACTCCTGTTGTTCTTCCCTGGCTAGACACCCAAAGGCTAGAAAACTTTTTCCTATGTAAAGAAATTGTTATTCTGCAGCCTCTGGAATTTTATTGACATCTGGCCAAACTGAAAAAGCCTTTGAAAAATGAGTTCACATGTTTGCTAAGGATTTGCTAGACCCTCATAATTAAATTCCCTAATGACTCTTGCCTGCTCTCACTGTAGTCCTGACTGAAGCCAACAATTTTAATCACAACTGCAACTTTAGGCTGCTGTTGGGCAGATCAAATCTCGGTACGGACTGTGAATTTCAGATCAAGGAGAAATTTTTTTTGCCCTGTTAATGTATGTACCATGTCTGAGTCAAAGGAAAAGAAGAGTGAGTACCCAAAAGCTGTGAAGTTAGTTTACTTATAGGGTTTAGAAGACCTTTTATTTCATGCTAAATATGTTTTATTTTTACTCCAATTTTTGTCTTGAGCAATGGCCAGCAAGTTTCTACTCTTGTACTCTCTTGGGGCATCAGGCAAGTACCTCTCTCTGACCACACATGTTGATATCAAAGAACACTCAATATTAAAAGACAAATTGCATCTTCATAACAAAACCTCAAATATAGATATTTCAAGTACTCTACAACCAATAGACACTTTTTGGAAAATTCTCTGACTGAAATATAAATATAAATGAAATATAAATGAGGTGCATAAAAGCAATGGAGATCTCATGACTAAAATTGATATATCTAAACAAACATTCATTTGGCCACAAATAAACTCAGACTGCACTTATATCCAATTCCTTGCAGAAATGATCCATTCAAACTATCCCTATAAAAATGTAGTTTGTAAATAACATAACTAAATGGTAAATGTTAATTTATCTCTTCTGTATGGAAAAACAAATAATGAGCACCCTTCTAGGTTCTTGTTTATTTGGAATTCCTTCCCCATTTATCTTCCTGGCTTTTATTTAACAAAATCAACAACATTTTCAAGTCCTACTGTAGAGGTTTTGATAACAAGCCCAGAATGCACTTCCAAAGATGATCACTTCCTATGAAGAGTAAGCGAGACTACCCAAACTATATGTTCTATTATCAGGCAGCAATCATTAGCCAGACAGCACAACAGTTCAAGCCTCAGGGACAGAGCCACTAACTAGCTTCAGTCGAAAGCAGAATTTGTTGCCCATTGTAATACACAGAACTACATGAAAATTAAAGTCTGCAAGCAATTCAATTCCCAAGGTGTTCTTATTCAATACAAAACTGAACAACAGTTTTACTTGTGTTACAAATATCAACAATTCACATATCTTTATTTTTATTTATAGCCAATAACACTCCAGTTATTATTTTAGAAGTTCATTCAAAGCAATTATTAAGAGATTCTTTCATAGAAAGAAAAATGGAAGATTTTTAAAAAATTCTACTTAAAGATGACAGACTTGCTTTACTGAACTGTCGCTAACTCAACTAAAATAAAGAAAAACTACTATTAAAAACATACTGAACATGCAATCAAAATGCGGGAAAAAGGCAAACTCATTTATGTTTCACAATGAAGTAATTTCCTTGCACCTGCAGCTCCCATCTAGGAAAATTACTACAAACACCACTGAAAACAAGACTAGTATTCATAACATGGGCAATTTTTCACTTTTCCTCATCCCCACAATTCCTAAAGCTGGGAACCTTTACGATTATTTTGGACAAGGTGAAAGCACAGCACTATGATATTTAAACTTAGCATTTTCTTCTCTATTGATTTTCAATCTTTTACCCATTTAAACATTGACAGCACATAGGTTTCATTGCTTCTGTATTTGCAATTCTTGCTGTGATTCCTTATCTACTGATATCAGAAATCAATATAAACACAATCTTTAAGATTTCTTGCAAAGGCAGTAGATGCATTGAAATTGGATACAGCCCTGTCCCCTTTGCATTTTTAACATGGTGACCAAAAAAACAGGATGATGCTAAAATTCCCTTCTGAACAACTTTAGTAGGAGCTGGATTTAGGCTGCTGTAAGGCAAGGTAAAAAAACAAAAACAAAAAATAGAAGGTATAATCTACAACACTCTTTCTCTACCATATCAAGTGTTACCAAATGAAGGAAAGTATCTTGTTTTTAAGGTACATTAAGCACATAGATATGGACATATTGCACATCTTCAAATTAAAAATATCCCAAAAAACAAAAGCTTAACTTACTTTTGCTTTAGTAAGTTTTTTACCTCATAACCAAAATGAATGTTTGTGTGTGCATCACATTTTATCTTAGGAGACTGGAGTAAGTAAATTGACTTTTCATAGCAGAGTGTTAGACAAAAGGTGAAGTCAATTGCAATGCTACCTAGCTGTCATGACTAGTAGCATAATCTGATGAGACATTTGTAGCATTCAAACAATCTGTTGACACAACCCATCTCTTACCAACTGGGAGCAACAAGCTAACTTTTTCTCACCAAAATGTGAACATCTTTCTTACCACCAGATTAAAACACCGGGCTGCTTTTGTTGTTAGCAGTTTCATGATTTCCGTAATTTAAAAAATTTTTCCTTCTCTGTAATAGTGAAGCAACATTTTTATGGTCTTGGACACCATAATGAGTCCGAAGATAATATTCATACAGTCACCGGTGTTTTCCACACTATGCCAAATGTAACTGCTCAGGGTCTCAATAACATGGCTCGGGGAACAGCTGCATTAGTGTTAACTCCCTTAACACCACAAACATTTCTCCACAGGGCAGAGCTTCTGTGTTAGAGCAGCTACAGCTAAGTTCTGGGTGACTTGATGTACAAAAGAATCCACAGGTCTGTGACTCAACCCAACCGTAACTCCAGAAAAGACAGCTCAGCAAAGAAACTGGTTTTAGAAATTCACTCATACCTCTTCTCCTTTCTCTTCCCTTGCCTCTCACTACACTGCTCTTCTAGTAATGCTAAGTATTTGTTGTATCATAGGTTTTGTTCCAGTCCCGTTTTTAACCATGATGAATTCAGTGACCTGGTTCAGACACCACAATGAACAGTTCTTGTTTTCACAGCATTACTGAAAAAAGAAACTGCAGCGCTATGGCACAAGCTGGATTCATCACCAATGAAAAGAGTCCTAGAACTTTGGGTTCACAGAGCTATGTAATTTCCTAAATCAGAACAAAATTAAAGAAAATAGTTACGGCACTTTTCCAGAAAGATCTAAGGGGTGGTAAACGTCTACTTATAACCCTATGTAAGACAGACACTGAAATTACACGCATGGAATGAAGCAGCATGCAGAAAGGAGGAAAATAAAGTCAGAAATAGAATTTTTTCTTTTTCAGAAACAGTGGGTAATCAAAGAAAAGACTGACTGACTAAACCAAAGAGCTAAAATAAAATGACAGTATGGTAAGTGACCTTGTCTTTAAGAACATCAGTATGTAGAACATCAGCATTGACTTTTCAATGTACCAAGTTAAAAAAAAAATCACCCATTATTTATGGTATCAGATACTAGCAGGGTGTCTGATTTATATATCACTGTGAAAAAAAAAACGTTCTGCCCTCTAGCAGATAGGAATTTCACCTGTACTACTAAATCACAATTGCCTCTCTATTTACACGACAACCAGAAGTGCAGATTTAGATAGTAAATCCAAAATTTTGGGTCATTTGTTTTTTCGAAACATGAGGCACAATCCCAAGCACAGTACCTGAGAAAGGACAAGCTGCCCATGGAACTTATGGACAAATTTTCGTAAAGATGAAAGGTATGAGATCTCTCCTATTGTCCTTGCCAGAGACCGCAAAAGAAAATAACCCTGCAAGAAATTGAGGCAGAAACAAACAGGAAGTTATGAATTTGCTGATGTCTAGAAGACATAAATCATAAAGCAATTTCAGTAAAAATCAGCTAACAACACTCACCTTCAAATAGTGAACCTGCATGAAGATTTTCTCTGCTTTAAGACCATATTTGACAACAGACGCTGCAGACTCACTCAATTCTCCTGTGCTCTCCCTTTTAGGCCTAAAATGGAAACATACTGATTAAGTTTTGGATAAGTAAGTAAGGAAATAACTTGCACATTACTGTTATAGGTTCGTTTAAAGCCGTTTTTTCCTGCCGGGGGTGGGGACGGGCGAGTGCGGGGACGGTCGGCCGGCACAGGTCCGGCGGATCACCGCCTATGCCGCCCCTCCGTCTCCCGGGCGCGGTCCGCCCGGGGGATTCAACCCGACGAGTTGCGGTCAGCCAGCGTGAGTTCGGCGAGCCTCCCGCCTCTGCCTCCCTCCGTCCCCGGGCGTCCACTTACTGGGGGCGAGAAGGGCCAGAGCGCAGGGTGGTGCAGAGAGGAGCCGCTGGGCACCGGTTCTTGGGGCTCGCCCCCGGGCCGGCTCCCTCCGCCCTTCTCCGTG
>VYZS01082698.1:8052-22481 GCA_013400695.1 Neodrepanis coruscans | reverse complement strand
CTGAAAAAATATCCTCCGCAATGAGAAACAATTTTGGCAATCTTTTTATTGTAAATGTCAAAGAGTGGTTATTGCATAACGTCCTATTTAACCTTGACGAACTCTCCACATGGCAAACTGCAGGACCTTCCACAGGCACAAAAATAAAGTGCTACTGAAGGCATTAATGAACTCCATCAGTCAATGAACTGCATTTAGTAACAAATTCGAAAGATTTCCTTTCAGCCCATCAAAGTTAAGCTCTTACAAAGAATCAAGTCACTTTAAAGTGTGGCATTTAGAGTGTACTAGTGAGTTACGCAGCAAACCAGTAATAATCAAATAGTCCTGAAACCTAAAGAACCATTTTCAACTGATGGCTTTAAGACTTCTCACAGACCCATTATACACATATCTGAAGTCCATTTACTCACACCTCCCACACAATTTTTTTTTTTCAATTAGAAAGCTATTCTGTTCCAAATTCTTATATTAAGAAACTTTCTGATATTCTCACTTGAAGAGAAANAAGTGTGCTCATAAGTTTATTAACCAGTGATAATAGTGTGAGAGGTGTCTGCCAATAGTGATAGAATTAGGACCGTGAGAACAAATTGGAAATAGTATAAAAATGTGTCTGATGCTCAAAATAAATGACTTCACTTAGATCAAATTGGTCGTTTCATGTTGTCCTGAAAAAATATCCTCCGCAATGAGAAACAATTTTGGCAATCTTTTTATTGTAAATGTCAAAGAGTGGTTATTGCATAACGTCCTATTTAACCTTGACGAACTCTCCACATGGCAAACTGCAGGACCTTCCACAGGCACAAAAATAAAGTGCTACTGAAGGCATTAATGAACTCCATCAGTCAATGAACTGCATTTAGTAACAAATTCGAAAGATTTCCTTTCAGCCCATCAAAGTTAAGCTCTTACAAAGAATCAAGTCACTTTAAAGTGTGGCATTTAGAGTGTACTAGTGAGTTACGCAGCAAACCAGTAATAATCAAATAGTCCTGAAACCTAAAGAACCATTTTCAACTGATGGCTTTAAGACTTCTCACAGACCCATTATACACATATCTGAAGTCCATTTACTCACACCTCCCACACAATTTTTTTTTTCAATTAGAAAGCTATTCTGTTCCAAATTCTTATATTAAGAAACTTTCTGATATTCTCACTTGAAGAGAAAAAAAAGACCAAGATTAAAGCACCAAAAAACCATCTGCCTCCAAGTCAGAACATTAGGTTGTAGAGTGTTAAATATAATTACAAGTATAATACCCACAGTTTGAGAGTAGTATGATTTAGATTTGTAAATGTTGAAGTTTGAAATAAGCAAACTGGGTTCCAAAAGTCTACCCTGTTACTGACTGACAAACCACATATAAATAAATGCTGGAACCAACATAAATGCTTCCAACAATAAATGCTGGAAGTATTAATTAGATGCAAATAGTATTTATTATTCTTGGATCTTGGAAAAAGGGTATATTAATCTATACATGACAGTAGAGAAAAAATATAACTTCAAGTTTTTATACTTTTTCCAGTTCCCAAAATAGTAGACATATCACTCAAACTTCTATGTTGCATGAAGCTACTGACAAAATATCTTTAAAAGATACTCAAATTGCAGAGTTAGGCATAAAGATGAATATAAGAACTGTTAAGTTAGCCTTCAAGCTTCAACGTGGTTTATAAAATCAGATACGATGACTGAATGACCTCTGTCAACAGCTTTCTTTAAGAGCATTGACACAACACAAGGTTGAAGATATCCTCTCTTTATTCATTCCCTTCTCTTTATGCAGTTCCTCAACTCATTAATACATACCTTTGAGAGCAAATAATGAAATGCTCTTCATACTTCCCCGTTTTCCTCTTATCCCAAAAAGTGCCTGGCTTTCTGCTCCACACCTAGTTCCCAGTCTGATCCTGTCTGTCTACACTTTAATCAGACTGCCGATCAGCAGGTCAGGGCATGAATTCAAGCCCTGTCCCGTGTACCATTTGGTTGTTAACACTGTCTGGTGTGAGCCTATGTTCTTCCAGCCAGTGTCCAGATATGCTTTAGGCATGTAGGCCAAGGACTGCTCCCAGCATGCAGTATGGGCAACACTGCCCTTTTGCAGGGAAGGAGTTAGGGTTAGGGTTAGGCTTAAGAGGGGGACAGATTATCCTCAAGACGCTGAGATGTATTTGGGTGTAGAAGTGAAGCATCATCAATGCCAATACTTAACAACTCCCAAACTTTCACTACTGTGCCATATGGCTTAGTTCCTGCACCACTACCCCCTGACAAGTGACCCCTTCATTTGCTTCATTAAGGTCCCTTTTCCTATCTCTCTTCCCAAGCATGGACTCAGTGTGATTCAACCCTTGCATTGCAGAAACTTAGAGCTTTTTCCTCCCCAGTGTGAAGTATAAGTTGGGTGGTGGCACAGAAACTCTTTCAGAAAGCTATGAATGCTCTCTGTTTGTGTACAGGTTCTGAAACAAATACTAAAAATAAGAGCAGAGAGAGGCATGGAGCAGTTGTAGCTAAGAAACAGCCAAGCTCCTTAGAGATCCCATGAAAGACTGTCTCCTTTTTCCTCTTGTAACATGCTGATAGACCACCCAAGTGCAGCCTTGGGCTGTGTGCAAGCACTGTGGAAGGGCATATGGGCAGCAGCATGCACAGGGAGGTCACACCAAATCCTTAGCTATATTAATCGGAAGAGTAAAGATAAATCCCACAGGGAGATGAAGTGATTTAATGGAAAAGAGAGCACACATTCCATGGTGCAAAGACCACGGATTTATCCACTGCAAATGCCAACTCTTTCCAAAGTTATGAGTATGTCTAAATGTCTTAAAATATTGACAGAATCAGAAAATTCAACTTAATGCCTGAAGGAATGGCTCAGTTCGTCTGAAACTTCAGCAAGGTATCAAATACAAAAATTTTCAGCAGTTACAACAGAAAAAAAGCTCGAAGCATTGCAGTGTGGGTATCTCAAGTTATAAAATCACAGGGCTACCAGCTATAACTAAAATGAAAATAGCCTAAGCATGTTATACTCTAAAAGGGGAAGCTTCCAAACACATCCAATCACAAGCTTACTAAAATGCACAAGTTTGCTCAAAAAGGTGCCATTTACTTAATCTAGAATTTTTCTTTGAGATCAAAACCTATTTTCAGAAAGGTAAACAAGAGTCACTCTGACATCTAATTAATTGAATTCTGGGACTGAAATCTAACACATAAAGAGATTACGCCATTTTCCACTGAGTCATCTTTATTCTATAAATCCTTTCATGTGGCTAAACTAGCACCTACTTTACAAACTGATGAGAATGATCTGAATGCTGGCCAAATAATTCAACATGTACAATGAGTATCTTCTGGAGCTTGTAACATTTTCCTTTATCCAGCTGCAATGACATAGAATACAGAGAAAAGATTCTGCTACAGACTAAAATAGAAAATTTAAGATACATAGTTCTAAGAATAAACGGAGAGAAAGCCTAATCACTTTTGTGCAAATGAAGCCTAAATATGCTTCCGCAAAACATTAGGGAAGCAACTGCTAGTTGCAGCAGTTAGGCAGCAACTGCCCAGTAAATGACTAGAAACATTAAACTCAAGTGTATACTACTCACAAGGAATAACCCTTAAGGATATGTTGGTGTTTCAGTTATTAAAAACAAATTCCTTCCATAAGAGAAATGTTTCTAAAACAGCAGCATGTAAGAGTGTGCAAAACATTAATGCAGAAAATGTCAAACAGAAAATGTCTGTCACAAAACAGAGGCCACTTCTGTTGAAGTTTTTGTTGCAGTTTTTACTTTCATTTCCTTTTTCCAGTTTGGGAAAATTAATCTACTCACTGATGATGACAATGTAAAATACAATTCTATATTATTATGGATTCTATATCATTATGAGAATAATTTTGTGAGGTGTCAAACTCAAGGCAGCTATTTATAGGAATATCAGGAACAAGATACTGTTAGTGATGCATATCAGTGTTATCTGTGAAGTAACTTTGGTAAATCTGCTTGACCGCTGTATTGACCAATTAATGCAAGACAAGATTTCAGAGATTTTGAAAGACTTCATAGCTTATAAGTATTACTGAGAAAAAAAGAAGTGCATTAATAAGCGGAGTTGAAATTGTAGGCAATACCATATATAAGGTTACAAAGATTTTTGAGTTAATAATGTAAATCGCTCTACAACACTTTATGATATTCCTCCAAGTAAAGCTGCTATTTTCTATTTTGTTTTATTCTCAGATTCTTAAACATCCTAATAATACCAAGCTAGTGAGAGTGGAATTCAGCATAACAAAAATTTCTTAAGAAAGAGAAATCTTATGCACAAAATAAAGTTAACATGTCATTCAGGCTTCTGACACTACTCAGAAGCACTGTTTAATATCCTGTATTTACATTATAAATATAAACATAAATGCACACTAAATTACTGCTTACATAAAGTATGTAATACCCACTCTTATTAACTCCTTCTTAAAATGATAATTAATTCTGAAGCATGTAAGAGAAGCTAATTAATCCTTACTTTTGCGTAACTTATTAGAAAGAGTACTTTGTTTTCAGAAACTGTTTCTAACATTACACATCAACTACAAGAGCTTTTAAGTGTTCAGTTTACCGTGCCTACAATGCTTTCCTACTTCACTACACTGATCAACTGAGGCACTCCATTCGCTCTCTAGATATCAGCAATTACAATACATGGTCTCACCCACAAAAGAAAAAAAGACCAAAGCCAGGACTTCTCAATTTGATATTTTTCAGAGATCCTTGCATGCTCAGGGCCTTTCTAGAATAAAAGCGTCAATAATGAATTTTGCTCTCAGGTGCATATTTGCTAATTAATACAGTAATTTGTGCATGTAGTTGTGAAGACCTGGTGTTTCATAACACTAAAGTAGCTCAGTTGAGCCAACAGTTCAGCCTAACTTATGAGATTCAACTTTACTGGAATAGACAAAGGAACCTAAGTAGGCTGTATGGCATGTAGCTTTCTCTAAACACAAATCAAATTTGTGGAAGATTCCACAAAGTGAAAATGAACAGTGTATACATACTGAAAAAAATTAATGCTTGATTCTTCCATCCAAAAAAGTTGAAAAGGCTGTTGTTTACTTTAAAATCATAAATATTTTCTTTTATCTTCCTTTAGTCCAGCTTATTGCCTCTCATCTACCTAAATCTCTTAGATTGATGTTGTGGGTTGAAAACAAAAGTTATGGGAGCTAAACTGTTTCTTTTCCCTTTCTCCCCCTCCCCCCCTTCCCCCCCATTGTCCTTCCCCTCCGTTTTTAGGGACAGGGAATGGGCTCTTTTTAGGGCTTTTTTGGAGGTATTTGGGAGGTGGGGAGGGAATCGGGGCTGTGTTAAACTGCCTTTCCTATGTGTTTGAGGCGGGCTGCCATGGCGACAGCAATGTGTGCCGGCTCGGGACCACTTTGTCATGGCGCAGGCCCCCTGGCCTGTGCAGCTGGGGACAGGATCAGTCCCCGCCGCAGCTGTTGCTTTCCCTGTTCCCGGGCTGGTTCCCTTGCATGGCTGCGCTCTGCCGGTGGCAACATGGGAGCCAGCGGGGATGGGGCTATTTGGTCCTGGTGCCCCTTGCTGACCCAGGCCGGCCGGCACTAGTCCCTGCGGCGGGCGGGGGCTGCCCCCACCCCGTCCCCAGGTTGAGGCAGCGGTGAGGGAGCCCAGTGGGCGTGGCGTGGCCTGGGTCCCCGCTGTGCTGGGGGTGCACCCGCTGCAGCTCAGTGGTTTTTCCCAGTGTGGTGGGCGGGGCTTCCCTGTCCCGTCTCCAGTGGCGGTGCCGGCCGGTGACGGCTCGGCGCTGCGCATGCGCGGTGGGGTCTCCCATGAGCATGGAAGAGGGCTATTGGTGGCCCTCACGCAGCTGAGGAGCCGCTGCGGCAGGCAGCTCAGTTGGCACAGGGTGGGGATGACCGCCGCAGCCCCACACCGCTTGCCTGCGGGGGTGCAGTGCCTCCCCCAGCCATTTTTGCAGGCGCAGCTCCGTGGCCACGGGTGCTGGGGGCTGCTGGTGCTGCCGGGTGCTGCCCTGGCCCTGCCCCTGGCCCTGGCTTGGCGCTCCGCGCATGCGCGCAGAACCTCTCACTAGGGGCGGTTCCTGGGCACTGGCCGCCCAATCTGAGGGACGGTTCACGCCCAGGGGGGCGCCTGCGCCTGCATGAAATTGGTCCCCTATAAAAGGGCGAGAGCAGCGGCCATCTTCCTCTTTTTCTGGGCAGAGCTGGTCGGGAGAACATCTCTGCTCGCCTCAGCGCCAAGTTTTGCAGTGGCGCAGACGGATTGGCGACTCCAGCGACAGTGGCACAGGCTGAGGACCATCAGTAGCGGTATTCCTTCCTGGGGAAAAGGAGGGTGAGCGGTCGCAGTCTTTTAATTGTTCCGGTGTCTTTTCAGGAACCCTCAGCAAAGACCTAGCGCTACCCTAGCGTTTTTCCCATATCAGCCGCTGGACCCGGAAGAGCTTAATTTGTCTGTCTTTGCGCTTTATTGTCGATTTTCTGTGTGTGTAAAATAAACCTTGTTATTTGGTTTTTTTTGGTGTGTGTTGCTTCTATTGGATCTCTCTTGTCAGTACCACACCTCCTAGTGGTAAAACCACGACAGTTGAAAAAGAGCTTAAAAGTAGAGTATTAAGTTCCGGCTTCTTGCCTTGTTTTATCTATCAATAATCTAAATTCTGTAGCCTTGCATTATGCTTTCAATATTAAAACCCAGTACTCAATTGGCCCCTGGAGACTAAACAGAGCACTAAATGTTAATCAGCAACACTACTTACCACATTGAAATCCAAGTTTTTTTCAACCCACTCCTTGGCTTCCTTGAATTCCTCTTTCATTTCCATGATGTACAGTGTATCAAGGGCATCCACTATTGTTGCTCCTTGTATGTTACCTGAAATACACGAAGAGCTAGTGACTTACTTTCAAACAGAAGACTTTTCAGTTAGATCTAATTAATTTAAATTAATTCTAATTTCAAATTCCAATTTCAATTAATCCAATTAAAAACTGGTTGTATAAGCATTCAAGTGATAACTAGTAATTCACAGCCTTAACTTCGATTCCCATGCCACAACATAACATCATAATATTTAAATATTTCTTCCACTAATGAAGTTTTGAAGAGTGGTTCTGATGCACTGCATTTTCAGCCATAAGTTTGCATTTTTAAACACTGATGGGACAGTTCAATGTAAAATAAAATTAATAAAAAACTTAGTAAATCTCAGTAACAGACAAATTAATGTTTCTTCCAGCTTGGAGTGAAAAAAATCAGTTGCATATTTTGTTTTTATACTCAATAATATAACATAATAATAATACAATAGTATAATAAAGGTTTAAGAAGCTGCTAAGTACTGATCACATTTCAGTTAAGAAAGCCCTTTAAGAAGTATTCTCTCTGAAAAAAAAATAAATTCTGATATTATGTACAATCATGTAACCTTCACAAGATACCACTGGGGGAGGCAACAGGCAAACTTGCACATACGTATTTCTTAGCTCAGGAGAGACTGCAAGACACTGGTTTTCAGAGCAAATTCTGATGGTTTATGTAAGTGGCGTCCTTCTATCTCTGTTATGGAGATGGTCAAGTGCGGAGGATTTCCAGGGTCATCACGCCATGACCAATATGATCAAGTGAAGCCTTTTACTAAAAAGGTGTGTGGGGGGGGCAGGCTGGGTGCTGACTCTTCTCGCTGCTGCTGCTGCCGCTCTGCCCCGTTCTGCCGGTTCGCTGTTCCTGCCGTACCACGTCCCCGCCGCCGCTGCCAGGGTCCCTCTGCCGCTGCCGTGGTGCTCCCACCCCTCTGCACGGTCTCACTGGGTGCCGGGGTGGCAATGGCTGCTCTCACTGCCCTCGCGGTCCCTCACCCAGCACCACCACCACTGCTTTTTCTTCTGTTGCTTCATTAGTTTCTCCAGTGTTGCTGTAGGTTACTAGCCAGCTCTCTTAGTGAACTTTTCACTGATTCCTCTGCAGCAGAGTCTGTAGAAAGTTTGCCAATAGAGTCCTTTGATCTTCCCGCGGCTCCTTCCTCCTCTGTTAGAGAGCCGTTCACTCTCTCTCTCTTCATGTGCTATTTCGGCTTCTCAATCCGCCTCCATCACCTCATTGCTTTGTTTTAGTTTTGGACAGCAGGCAAGTCCACCTTCTTGTGGGGTGCCGAACTTAATAGCTGGAGTGAGCTCAGGGCTTGTGGATTCCACAAGCACCACTCCCCGGTGGGGCTGGAGAGTGTCCACAAGGTCTTTCCATAATGTGGTAAATTTCAATACTTCTTTAGCTGGGCTCCCCTCCGATGTGATGGTACACCACAGCATTTTCTCGACCGCCTCCCATGTGGTAAGTTCAAATGCCGCCTGAGCCCCCAGTATCAGGTTTCTGTCCCGAGCCCATGATATTAACCCTCTAACAGAAGAGGTATCTATTTTCTTCCCTCTTAGAGAGAATATGTTGGAGGAGATTTAGGACAGCTTTTCGTTCCTTGTCCAACCCCATCTCCTCCCCAGCTGCTCACCTGATCAGGGTGAGATTCCACAGTAGGCAAAATTCTCTACTTCTGTATCACGATACAACACTCTTCCCGCTGAGGCAGCGAGAATATTCAACCGGCTTCTCCGCTCCCTGATCAGCATGGCAGACGCCAAATAGTAGCTAAGCACGACTGTCAGTCAGCCCTGTTCGAGCGCCAGAAATGCGGAGGAT
Organism: Neodrepanis coruscans; assembly: GCA_013400695.1. Lineage (NCBI taxonomy): Eukaryota > Metazoa > Chordata > Aves > Passeriformes > Philepittidae > Neodrepanis > Neodrepanis coruscans. The sequence continues at coordinate 13,715 of VYZS01082698.1, read as the reverse complement.
TTCCGGGGTCATCATGCCATGATCAATATGATCAGGTGAAGCCATTTACTAAAAGCATCAGATTAATTTTATACAGTTTCTAACTGTTCACATGCTTCTAACTCTATTATCATTGGTACACGCTTCTTACTCTATTATCATTGGTTATCTAAGCTTATGCACACACTGTCTATGTTTTAATTGGTCACACACTCTTCATCACACAGCAAGTTGTGGTTGGTTTGTTCCACCTGCATTTTCTGGACTTGTTTTCTTCTTCTGTTTAACCTTTCTCCTTCTTGCACCAAGGTCAAATCATCCTGGCATACCTTGCTGCATACTTTCTCACCAGAAGGCTGGGTTGTGCAGGGGCCCATTGCCCTCCAAAAATTCCACAGCAGTCAAGAGCTAGCCTTCACCTAATATTGCAAGATGAAATACCATCAATATGTTTGCTTTGGGATGGACTAAATGTTCATGATCCAGTACTGAAAGGTTAATGTGGAAGATAGTGGAGAAAATACAGTCACTCAAACTACTTTCCTATTACTTCCTTCAAATTAACGATGACCATTTCAAAACACCACTTTTGTTTGGGAAGAATTTCAATTCCTATTTAGAGAATAGTGTGAAAAATTCAATTTCAACCAGTCTACTAAAATTTATACTTATGAACTTGGCTCTTACACTTTTCATTATGAATGGAAACCACTGTTATGATATACTTTAGAGAAGACTCTGATACAGAAGTAAATATTTAGGACTACAAAATAATTTAGGTTGCAAGCAACAGAGAAAATCTTTAGGTTAAATCCTTCTCTCCCTCAGGAGGGCTAATGAGTCAGGTGAATAACTGACTACTTATTCAGGAATTGATTGTACAGGGAGAACAACAAGGCAGTAGCTAGAATAAAATTTAAAGAATTTGATTATCCTCTTGTCTCTAAAACACTAGATGAAAAAGTAACAATTTTGCAAACCTATCAAATATCAGAATTCAATTTTTCGTATTTAAGAAACTAATCTACTATTTCAGTCAGTTCTTGTGTTTACTGCCATCACGGGTTTCTGCTTCCAAATGAAATACAGAGGTGCTCCATATAGCAAGGTTGACATCACTTCCTTCAGCTTCCAGGTAGAAAATGATTTCCTGTTCTACTATCTTAAACAAAATAATACTTGGAGATTATTACAACAGTTACTTGGTAGATTTAACAAAATGCATTCTCTGTTTTAGCAGCTGCTTATACCACCCTTTTTGGAATGTCACTTTCCTACTTTAAAGGAAGTAATGTGTATGTTAACCCCCAGATATTCCAACAATAAAACTGCAGCATACTTTGTATGTAAGAACAACATATCTTCCCAAAGCTCAGCTGAAGCTTGACTGCCCTTCTGTCATATTAAAGGAAAAGTATCCCTTTAAACCTGGCTAAGCAACTTGCATTTTTCCTGAGTTCATAAGAAAGTGAGAGTGACTATGAAGACCTGCTGGAGGACATCTGCCCACAAACACTACTGCAAAACCTCTGGAGATGTTTAGTAACTCTATACAACAAAAGCAAGTCCTAGTGAACTTTTAAAACTGAATTCTACTTACAGAAAAATTATCTATAACCTTATTCGCTTAAGTGGATTGTGATAGCTACACAATGCAATGATATTCCTTGTGGTAATCCTCCTGTAATACAGCTAACACCACCACTGAACAGTTGAGTTTTCAATTTTAAGGATTTGTACTTGAGCTGCAACTCGCTACTAAGTCAGAAGAAAAAGAAGAGAAAAATAAGGAGAAACCTTATTGAGAAATCACCCTTGGAGTCACTCACTTACTATGATTTTTTTCCCTGATTCTGGACCATATGGTCTGCTTAGAGCCCAGACCTTTCCTTGCAGAGAGATGAAAATGCTAGAATCTCAAGTACATCTTGCTTTATTCAAAATAACTTTTGCTATTATTCTGAAGACTCCTAGGGAAAAAAACAACCAACCAACCAACTAATGTGACAATGTCAAATTTGTCTCAAACAACTGTACTTCAATTCTTGATAAAAGACAAAAGAACACAGAATGAATTTTTGAAGTGTCAGTTTAGAGGCCAGAATTATGACTTGTGAACATTCACAGTTTACACTAAGTCAGCCAACAGGATAATCTAAACTGAGAGTATTATGGAAATTGTGCTGCTGAACAGTTCATTAATAACCAGTCAGACAAACCAGTGAGGGGGGAAGGAATTCAAAGAATTTAAATGAACATTTCTTATTATACAGTAAGATCAAATACTTCACAAGCCTATATAAGTAATGCTTTTCAAAGCACAGCACATAAATTATTAAATACAGTTATCATTCCTATTAGTTCCTATACAACATTCTCAAGGAATTACACAGCAGTCATGGTCTACAAAGGGCAAAGATTACTGCTAGGCAATTACAGTACACACTCATATGACACAGAATATTTGGACAGGAGGACTGTTTTGCTATACACCTACTATACCAGTACTGCTATAAATTTGACTGCATTACAAAATGTGCCAGCAAAATTTCAGTCATCATGGTAGAGTTTCATAGTTACCCTAGGCAGGAGGGAGACACCACAAAAAATACTTGGAGCAAATTCTTACACCTCAGGTAAACACACATATGTCTTGCAGATAATACAAAAAAATGTATACTCAAGGTAGAGGAAATGAACTTGAAACTCATAAAACAAAGTGTGTAACTTCGATGATAAAAGAAGTAACCAAATGTACAAGCCTAACAAAGTGAAACATTCTTAGTCTCCACCAAAACCTCCAGACCAAGTACTCACAGATGCTCCATCTCACTTCCTTTGTTAAACCTTTGCTTTTCCCTCTGGTCTTTACTAACAACATAATTTATTCCATGTGTGTGATTAATAGAGCACACATAAAATAGCCTACAACCTAGCTAACTGAAGAGAAAGCAAAAGGAATCAGTCAATATGAAATTTCCAGTGGACTATTTAGAAACACATACAGAGCTTCCTTTCCAGTTTAACGCTTAAAATCTTAGGCAACGATCTGGAAGAAAATTAAAAAAAAAAAATGGTGTGACTCTTGGGGATGGTCCTGTGCAGGACTAGGAGTTGACTCAATGATCCTTGTAGGTCCCTTCAAACTCAGCATGTTCCGTGATTCTGTGAAAAAGAACGTATTGCTAACAAGATTTGTAGGCTATTAATCAATATGGTTTATTATCCAGCATTTCAGAATAGTGTGATATAAAGCACAGAACAGTCAAGATTTCCACTGGATAATGCAGATATAGCATGCTTTTTAATATCTAACAATTGAAAGATATATGCATGCGAATAAAAAAAGACTGCATTAGAGAATGGAGTAGCATTTCTGGGGTGGACAGGAAGAGCAGAATAAAAAACTGACCAGAGGATGAATAATTTTGTATGAGTTTCCAGGGTTCCTTCCATTGCAGGGAGCATTGCTGTGGATATGAATAACCTTCTTAGCACAGCTCTGTGACNTATATATATATATGCATACATATGTGTGAAACAAAGATTTGTGATTTTCAAGGATATCATACAGAACATGACATGGAGGAAAGTTTCATGCTCTAATGCACTGTCTGAAGAGGATGGAAGCCAGGCCCCTTGCTCTTCTTGAGTTCTATTGTTTTAATTTGCTGACTCTGTGTCATATCCTAAATAGAGGGAAACTCTGGCAAAACATATGACAAAAAAGGAAGATAAGGAAAGATGGACTCTGAAGGAGCCTCAGGTCATGCCGTACATTAGCTTCCTGACCTACAACAGTTCACCTTCCAACAAGCATCATAAACTAGTTCTCCTTATTCTTGCATGACTGTAGAAGACAAGCAGAAATGTTGACTTTTCTTCCAGGAAAACTATATTTCTGTATTTGATATGAAATATGAAAAGGGATATAGGGCACTTAGAATTGTAATTTTTTTATAATGCGACAGAAATTCAAGCACATACAAAAAATAAAAAATATCCCTTCAAAAAAGGTGAAAATGTTCAAAGAAGTTTTCTCTATTATTGTCAGAAGAACAGCTCCTTAGAGCTATGTTGTACTTCTGTAGAAAAGAAAATTTTATACATAGCTATAGCTGAATTGCACTCTGTCCCACTCTGCTCTTAGACTCTTCACTACTTTCAGCCAGTGAGGTAAACTTGTTTTATCACCTTCCAGTTATTCTAAGATGGAGAAGTTCAGTCAAAGCAGATACATAATATACAATATCCAGTTTGTCATTTCAGACTCAAAATTCCAGCCAAACTCCCAGAAATTATTTGTCACAATTTTTTTCATAATCTGGTCACTAAAAACACTTTAGATTTTCTTAACAGGCAGTAAGACCAGCTACTTTTTAATATTAAACATGCAAATTTTAAAAAACAAGTAAGTATCCAATTCTTTTTCAGCTCTATAATATACATCGTACATTACCAAATCTGAATTACATTATTCTCAACATATTTAAGAATAATAAAGGTTTGACTAAAGTAACATTTTGTTTTGAGCTGTAGATTTCCTGGAGCATTGCTTCAAAAACTGACTCAGATCTTAAAGCAGTGTTTTCCTTCATTCCAAGTTCACTGAAAAGGTTCCTATCCAGTATCATGAACAATTTAAAGTGTCATAAGTGATTAATTAATTAAAGTGTGCTACGCCAAAACGTGAAACTCTTACTCAAGTACTGGCAAACCTTCAGCAACACTAACATTTTTAATTTCAGTGACTATTACCAGCTCATAAGAGTGGGAAAAGAAACAGTAAGTTCAATTTTTAACAGATCTAGCTTTCCATGTGTAACATGAAACAATACTGCGATATTTCTAGAATAGTCTTCTAATTGCTTGTATTTTATGTATCTCTGCATTTTAGAGCCAGCTCTAATGTCTTTGTATTTGATAGAGCTCGATTAATTTCTCCTTCATTGCTTATATCTGTTTTCTGCGGAAGCCTTTGGCATTCACCACACTTCTGGCACCCATGCAGCTCAGCTACATGTTTCAACTATGAACTACATTCTTTTGTTTGAACATGCTGTCCAGTGATTTGCTATTTCCACCTCTTACAAAGAGTATCATTCCACCCACAGAACAATAAATCCTTTTTCATCCAATCTATGTCTCTTTTTATAGACCTCCATATATTGTTCAGGAAAGTTTTAAACCTTTGCTACTTACTAAGAATTCAAGTCTTCCAGTTCTGTTTATTAACTTAGAATTATATCTCCCATTTCAATAAATGTCAGTTTAAATTAGAAATGTTAGATCTCATTTGCTATTTCTAAGTGCAATTACCATCTGTTGGGGAATCCTTCTGGGTTATTGGAACTGTTTGCAGTTTGCCATCATTGGAGCTACCCCAAGTAACTTATTTGCACTGCTAAACTTCACTCCGGTCATTTGATTTTTCAGTGCTGTGATAGTTATTTTAGCACATGGCCTCATCAGCAATGGAGCCCTGTGAGAGGCCAGTAATAAGCCTGAAAAATGCCTTTGGAAAATCTAAAAAGATAATAAACTTGTCTTTGTTGTGCAACATGACCTCCTTTCACAAATGCTGTGTCAAGTCATTTATCCACCTATCTGCTAATGTTATTCTTTAGACAGTTTCTATTAATTTAGTTGAGATAAGTGTCAGGCTTACTTTCAAAATTAGGACC